>JAWRVF010001796.1:0-41943 GCA_036785485.1 Physcomitrellopsis africana | reverse complement strand
TGAGATCCCTCCTTGAGATCAATTGAACAATCATATGAACGATGCTCCGGAAGGATATCGGCATTTTTTTTCTCAAAAACATCTTGATAATCTTGGTATTGGCTTGGAAAGCCACTTGAAGTGCTTTTATTATCAGAGACGGGTGTGGCATAAATAGCAAAAGTTGATCCTCCTTTTATTTCATGCATAAAAGCTTTTGCACCTATAAGTACGGGTTTTACTATACTAGACTTATAGCTTTTTACTTGGTCGACGGAAGTGTTAATAACGTTTTGAGAAAAATGAAGTCTACGAGAATTCCAATCTATCTTAGGATTATATTTTTCTAACCATGATAGACCTAAAATAACTGGATTAGATGGAGATTTAATTATGTTAAAGGTTACGTAACTATTATGACCGTCTATTGTTACTTTTATAGGGTGGATCTCATAAGTGACATCTCCAGAAGACAATGGACGACCATCTATGACTTCTACATGTACAAGTTTAGTTTTTTGTATTAGAGGTATTTTACGACTTCTAACAAATTGTTCATCTAAAAAACATGCTGAGGCTCCTGAATCTAATAAAGCAGAGGCTTTGTGGTTTTTAGGTCCTAAATATAGTTCTATTATAAAACAAGGAGAGGGTTCTGAAGAGAGGATAGGACCTTCTTTAGGAATTGTACAAGATTCCAACTGCACGATTCCTATTGTAGCTGGACAAATTCGTTTTCCGACATGTTGTCTCCTTTGACCGCCGTACCCCTCATTTTATAGTTGCGTCATTTCTTTAGGCAATGTCGAGCAGTGTGCTTAGGTTCTCCACAATATAAGCATAATCCTCCCTGGCGACGACGAATCTTTTCTTGCTCAGTAAGAGGTTTGAAATGTACTGCGTCAATTTATATGTCTTCTACTTCCGAATGTACATTTGGTGAAGATGTTGCCATTGAGTAATAACGTTGAGTTTCCCTTGTATGATTCTCGGATTGAAACTCAAAAAGTCGATTGTCACACTTTATAGCAAAATCGATTGCTTGACTCAATGTTTGAGAATCAGGTAAATTGAGCATCAATTTCTTTACTTCATATTGCAATCCATAAAGAAATTGACTGATGAGTGCAGCATCATCCCACTTGATATCGATTGCAAGTTATCGAAATTGTGAAGCATACACTGTTACAGAGCGGTTTCCTTGTCGTAAAATTCGGATCTTGTTTGTTGCAACACGAGCTGCATCGTGTTCACCATACATAGATCGAAACTCCACCAAAAAAGCTTCCAAATTGTCCAGTATGGGATTTCGTTGTTCAAGAAAGGACAAAAACCATGATAATGCAGAACCAGAAAGTAGAGTTCCAATAAACCTGACTTGTGATCCTGGAGTTGGATAGCTTTGCGGTTGAAGTTCGATTGCCAATTGTACTTGATTGATGAACCCTCGAAACTTTGATCTCGTACCATCAAATTTCTCGGGTAAGGCAATTCTTGGTTCTCTGGCGCTTACAGGGTGTTCTACAATTGGAGAAGGAATGTGATTTGATGCAGGTGTTGAAGCAGCTCCAATCATCTCTACATCTCCACTTTCTGCTATTCTTGTTCTTCCTTGTGGTGGTAGATTGAGTTGATGCATTGCAAGCATTAACTCCCTTAATTGTTCTTGCATTTGTGCCATTGCAGTCTTCATTTCGATAAGCTCTGCCATAATAACACTAAGAAGAAAAGAACTATGTGATATTGCTCAAGGCAAAAGAAAAAGAAAGACTTGATAACAAAGAAAATGCTAAGAACAATATCAGTTTAGAAGTGGGTAATCCGCAACTTCTAACACGCTTATGTCTTGTCAAGAGAAAGGGGTAATCCACTCTTACTCAAGAAAAGACAAAGCTCTGATATTGTAAGTGTACTCTTGTCAATCTGTCAAGGACAAGAACTCAACGGAAGCAAATAAGTAAGTGAAAAATACTCTCAAAGAAATATAACAAAATAGAAACAAGGTAGTGTATATATTAAAAGAAACTGGAATGGCTATTGCCAAAAGACAAGACACTAGAGACTCTTGAAATCAAACTAGAAACAAGAAAGGAGTTGACAAGAGTGAAGAAGGCTTCATTCTTGTCTCTATTTATACTATCTACCTAAGAGCTAAGTGGCGACGTTCTATAGGACCTCCAACACGTATCCAATTTACAAGACACGTGTCCAAGTTGCAAGACACGTGTCGAACTTGCAAGGCAAGTTTCCTATATGTTCGCCACGTATTTAGCTTGGTCTTCAAGCTACCAACATGTGCGACATGTGGCTAACTTATTGACCAAGTTTCTAATCCAAAAGTCTACTATGGACACTTATAAAGTCAAAGCAGCATCTATGAAGTTTCTAAGAAGTTTCTCTAAAGATATTATGGAATTAACCTATTTTTATCTTCTTTTATCTAGTTCTATCTGATCATATAGGTAACTATGTATATGTTCGTGACAATATGTGTGATACGTGGCTAACTTATTGACCAAATTTTTAACCTACCAATCACCTATAGATATGTATAAAAGTGATTCCGTGTCTATGTAGCTTCTATGAAGCTTTTTTCTAAGATATTATCAAATTAATTTATTTTACCTACTTCTATTCATTTATATTAATTAGATAGTTACTAGAATAAATCTTATGTCTGTGATATTACCTTCCCTTCTAGGGACGAGTTCCACGAGGAGCGGTGATTACATGTTGAAAAAGTTCAGGATATGTCAAATTGTGCTTGCCATATACTATGATCTTTGATCCTTTTGAAGGTAGTTGATAGGTCCTTTCAACCATTGATAGTGTCCCATATTAGAGCAAGAGGACTATCCTATTATTTGATCATTGTTGAGGCCTTCATAACTTCCTTCAAAGAAAACATTCGGAATACAATCAGTAGTAGTTCCTACCTCTAAAAGTATTATCAAACATCGGAAGTCTCTTCCAAGGTCGTGATACCAAACATGTTATATTTTGCCATCAATCCGAGGAAGGACATGTTGTTCTTAAGGATCTTCATTTCTATTCTATCATCTTGAAGGTTGTGATAGTCATAATATCTTGTCCGATAAGTTAGCAAACAATGGTTGTTGAATGGAATTCGCTGGTTGTTGATCATCTATTTCTTTACTATGCACAAATTCAAGGAAATAGGAAACAATGATACAAAATAGAATGAAACCTCTATAGAACCTGCTTTGCTTTATAGCAAAGATTTTTTTGACTCTTTATCTTAGTTTTGATAGATGTCGTTAATGAAATGCATTGAATTTTGTTGATGCATTTGCTAGATTTTTAAATGGCTCTTATGTACGTTTACTAGTATTATATCCGCGCCAATGCACAAAATATTCTAATCAATTTTGACGCCGCCTAGAATCTAAAATCTCTTCGATTTTCAATTCTTCATTGTTGTCTACTTCTATAGGAGGTGGTGGCATTTGTCTTCTTCCTTGTATATCCACTGTCTTGTATGGCTCAAATAGTGACACGTGAAATACATGATGGCTCTTTATAGATTTTAGCAGGTATAATTGATAAGCAACTAGATTGATTTGTTCACAAATCGAAAAATATCTAAGCTTATGATAATCCAACTTATTGCAAGGACAGATAGTCTTGATATTATGACAAAGTAACCATACCTTATTGCCTATATGGAATTGAGGTTGTTCCTTGCGATAGACATCTACATTGATTTTTTATTGTTCTTGAGCTTTCTTTAGTTGAGCCTTCATTGTTGCATATAGCTTTGACAAACAATTTGCCAAATCTTCCGCCACATGATTATCAGCTTTTGAAAAATCAAAAGTATCAAGTCGTGGATGATAACCGTAATTTATAAAGAATGGAATTTGCTGAGTAGAAGAATGTACCAAATTATTATAAACAAACTCTGCCAATGGTAAAAGAGTTGTGCAATCATCTTGATGGTAGTTGATGGTACATCTCAAATATTGCTCTAAAACTTAATTTACTCATTCCGTTTGTCCATCAGTTTGAAGGTAGAAAGCTGAGGATAATTTTATATCCACCTTTAATATTTCAAATAGAGCCCTCCAAAACCTTGATATAAATTGTGTTCCTTTGTCTGATATAATATCCCTTGGTAATCCATGATAGCGATAGATATTATTAAGAAAAAATTTAGCTGTTTCTTCAATTGTAATAGATTTTATACATCTTGATAAAATAATCTACAATCACGAATATAGAGTCATATGAACTTGACTTTGGAAGATCCATGATAAAATCCATAGAAAAAAAAGACCAAGATTGTTCTGATATAGATAATGGTTAGAGAAGTCCGTAAGGTTGGTGATGAAGAATTTTTGATCTTGAATAAACGTCACACAATTGTACAAACTCTTTAACAATCTTTTACATCTGAGGCCACTAAAAATCTCTCGATATTAACTCCAAAGTCTTATTATATCCAAAATATCCTATCGCAGGGAGGTTGTGACGAGCTTCTAGAGCATGTAGTCGTGCTGCACCTTCTAAAATATATATGCGTCCTTCAAAATAGAGCAAATCATTCTTGAATTCAAACTTGGAAGTATCATGAGACTTAGATTAATTATTCTTAATCTCATAGACAAGAAGATCTGAAGACAAATTGGACTAGATTTGCTTGACAAAAGTGGAATCAACAGTTAATGTTGATTTCATTGCTCGAAGATGAAATTGCTTTCACTTCAAGAGGATTATTCTTTGTTGATCAAAAGCTGGATTTCTTTCTTTTGGTATAAGATAAGAACGTCTAAATAGGACATCGGACAAACCTTATTGTTTTCTTAGCTGATAGGTGATAATAAACTCGAATCTTGAGAAAAACATGCTCCAACGAGCTTGGCAACGATTCAATATGCACGCGGACATGAAATACTTGAGGTTCTTGTGATCTGTATACAAGGTGACTAGACTAGAAGCGTCTTCTAGATAGTGACTCCATTCTTGAAAAGAATCCACAATTGCATGAAGTTCTTTATCACGGATTTTATAATTGATCTTTGTTGCTGAAAATTTCTTGGAATAGAAAGCTATTAGGTGGAATTTTTCATCGTCTCTCATTTGTGACAATACAGCCCCCAAAGCAAAGTTTGAGGCATCTGTTTTCATAAAAAATGCCTTCAAAAAGTTGACGCGATACAAGATTCGTGTAGAAGTAAAAGTTGTCTTCAAAGCCTCAAACGATGCTTTTGCTTCTTTACTCCACTTGAGTTTGTCCTTATAAGTTAAGCATGTAAGTGGAGTTGCAACTTGAAAAAAATTCTTGATGAAGATTCGATAGTAATTGACAAATATTTAAAAATATTGCATATCTCTTATTGTTTTTGAAATCTTCCAATTTATGATTGTCTGGACTTTCTTAGGATCCATTTTGAGACCATCATTCAAAATGATGTATGCTAAAAAGTCAACTTGAGTAGTGTAAAATACACATTTTTTCATCTTGATGTATAACCTTATATCTCTAAGTTTTTGTAACACACAACAAATATGAAGTTCATATTCTTTTGTATTCTTAGAATAGATTAAAATGTCGTCTAAATAGCAGACAATGAAGTCATCAAGAAACTCACAAAAAATGTCATTCATAAGATGTTAAAAAGAAGTTAGTGCATTTGTAAGTCCAAAAGACATGACATTATATTTGAAATATCTATACCTTGTTCGAAATGCAATCTTTCATTCATCACCTTCTTTGATGTGCACTAAATTATATAGTCTTCTTAAATCTATATTTGTATAGATCTTAGCTTGATTCAATTGATCCAGAAGTCCAGATATCAAAGGTAGAAGGTATCTATTCTTGATGGTAATCTTGTTGAGCTCTCGATAATCTATACACATCCGTAGTGATCCATCTTTCTTCTTTACAAACAAAATAGGAACTCCTATTGGAAATTTTGAATGGCATATGAAATTTTTGGCCAAGTTCTCATTAATATGTTTCTTGAATTCAGCCAATTCATTCTAAGATAGATTGTGGATTGGTCCAAATGGACGCTGAGTTCCTTCTTTGAAATCAATTGAGCAATCATATGGATAATGCTCTGAAAGAATGTCTGCTTATCTTCTTCTCAAAAATATCTTAATAATCTTCATATTGGCTTGGAATGCCACTTGAAGTCCTTCCACTATCAAAAATGGCAGTAGCATAAATAACAAAAGGTGATCTTTCTTTTGCTTCATTCATAAAAGCTTTTGCATCTATAAATACGGGTTTTATTATACTAGGCTTATAGTTTGTTACTTGATTTATGAGATTCTTATTAATGCTTTGAAAAAAATCAAGTTTATGAAAAATCCAATCTATTCAAAGATTATATTTTTCTAGCCATGATAAACCTAAAATGACTAGATTAGAAGAATATTTAATCATATTAAAGATTACATAATTATTATGGCTATCTATTATTATATTTATAGGAAGGATTTTATAAGTAACATTTTTAAAAGATAACGAGCGACCATCTATGACTTTTACATGTACAGGTTTAGTTTTTTGTATTGAAGATATTCTATGACTTTTAACAAATTCTTTATTTAAAAAATATGCTGAAGCTCTTGAATCTAATAAGACAAAGACTTTATGATTTTAAGGTCCCAAATAGACATCTATTTTAAAACAAGGAGAGAGCTTTGAGGAGAGGATAGGATCTTTACTAGGAGTTATACAAGATTCCAATTGCACGGTATCAAGTTATGGTTCGACTACTATGTGAAAAAATTATACATGTATATTTAATGTACACTTTACTACATAGCTAAATGAAAGCCATATCAGTGGATTTTTATTGATTACAAGATGCGATTAAGTTGTTAGTTTAAAAAAGATCTAGTAAAAGGATTATTATTGAAGTTTATACAATCTTATTTCTTCTTTTGATAGTAATGTTGAGGTTGATTTTAAATTAATACTAACTTATATATATCTTAAGTTATCTTTATTAGATATTGGTGATCTTTAAAATCTTAGTTTACTTCTTTTATTTGGTGCTTAAAGCACAAAGTATATAAATCTTATAAGAAGAAGGATTGGAAAAGGGTTTTTAGTGTAAAAAGAATAGTTTGGCCATCTATGTGGATGAATAGAGGTGGATGATAGAAATCACACCAAAATTATAAATCACACAAAATTTGTATCTAAACCAAAATTGCAAATCACACCAAATTTGGTTTAGATACAAATTTTGTGTGATTTGCAATTTTTATGAAGAAGTTATAGGCACTCAAAATTAAGGTATCAATTTTGGACCTATTGTCATTCTTTTGGATATAACTCGTACATACAAAGAACAATCAAGGATCAGTGATTAGGATTAGAGAGAACAATTTTACGGCTATACTTTTCATATGTGGCTTGATGATATTCAAGCTAGAGTGAAGGAAATATTAGGAGTTGAAGCCAATGCTTACAAACTTAAAGGCAGTAAGAGACCTACTTACATAGTGGTTACATTTTGAGCTATATCTTAGACAATTTGATAGATTTTTTACTCAAAATTTTTAAAAGTGTATATGTTTATATCACAAGACTATATAAAAAAAAATTTGTGTCATTAGGATTTTAGGTTTGTGAGATATAAGAAAAATAGTACTCAGGTGTCTCTGAGCTAGGATTTTAAGCACCTGCTAGGGATTTTGAGATATCGAATGATTGGAAACGAATTTATGGTTGATTCATTCTTGTAGTGAAATTTAAGAAGATTGCCTATACTTTTAATTAAGTTTTATAGAAATTTATTAATTGGATCAAGAGTTATTAAACTCTAAAGTTCAGTAAGAAATAAGTCTTTATAGATGAACAAAGTTATGAAGGATTTTTGTGGAAATTTGAATCTTTTTGGTACAAATCTACTTGAATACAAGAGGGTTTATATACATAACTTCTCTTTTGTAATATTTTTGTATTATTTGTCCTTTTTATTGAGGACAAATCACTTGTTGGATTTTTGCCATCAAATTTCAAGTAAACTCTCCACAACCAGGTACCCAGTGTATTCCTAGATAGAAGTTCACGCCATACGACAATAGTCCCTATTGTAACTGGATAAATTTTTTTTTCTGACATATTGTCTTCTTTGATAGCCATACTCTTCATTTTTTGATTACATCGTTTCTTTGAACAATGCTGAGTAATGTGCTTAGGTTTTTTATAATATAAACACAATCTTTCTTGACGATGTCGTGTTGTAACATGTTTATATAATAAAAAGTATGAATAAGGATAATTTCTACTTAATACTTAATTATCTTGGTTCATTAGAAACTTAAGGTACTTAAGAAAAGATTTATGAAAGCCTCTTAGATTAATTCTTGTTTTAATAGCTAATAGATAAAAGTTAGTTATTAAAACTTTCTTCTAGGTTGTAAAAATGATTTTATAACTTTTAATAAAGCCACAAGTTAATAAAAATAGAATAAGAAAAATAAAAATCTAATATGGTACATACCAAGGTTGAATTGAGAATAGGATTAAGTTTTAAAATCCTTAAAATAAATTGGATTAATACCTGGGGGATGATTGGGTATGAGACAGGATCAAAGTTAGACCTCCAGCCACAAAAATAACTATCAAAGGCAAGAGTTTAAGACATTTGGAGATCAGCAAAAAGGATTTGGTAGAGGGTTTTGAATTCATTCCAAAAGCAAAAAGTTTGTTTTTATAGGATTTGTGATGACAGAGTAATGGTTATTCAAAGTCAGGATTTGTATTGACGATTTGGGTTATATGTAATTAAATTAGGGCTAGCACTTTTGATTGCATTGTGCAAATGGTAAAACATCTATAGTTGAAAATTTGATACTATCTAGTGGATTAGATGAGCTAAGAATCTAAAAAAATTTGTAACAATCTAATAATGCGGCTGAGAGATATTTGCCCATTAGTAGGAGGAGGAACTAGAAGGTGGCAGTTTGAAGTTGTTTAGGGATTTTACAATATGTAGAGATCTATCTATTAAAATAAGGTGAAAATTTTGCAAAGTGTTAAAAGATGCAAAGACCAAGCTATACACTAAGTTTGAATTTGAATTAATAGTTGGAGAAGGAGAAGTTGTTGTTGGCATATCTGCATCAAACTTCGAGTAAGAGGCCGAGAAACACCAGTGCGGAATTTTTGCATTATCTTACAATTTATAAGTTGGATTGGGCTGAAATTTTCTGAACATATAGATGACTTATAGGGATATTTGTATGAAAACTTTGGTATTAAGTAGATGGTCAAATTAGGAGTTATAGCTTGTTGAAGCTTACTGGCTAGGATTAAGACTTCTGAAGAAAATCTAAGTTGCCTTATTGTAAAGGTAACAAAGCAATTAGAGTTATGTGTGGTTGAGATTACTAAAAAGAGTGTTTGTAACCACTTTATATTAGATTTAAATACTTTTGCATTGAAATTTGGATTATATTCTTCTTATATGGAATGAAATCTATTAGAGTTTCTTGCATTTTTATAAACATAGTCTTATATTCTACAGCCAAGTGCTTGGTGCATTTCCAAATCAAACAACATCTAATATGACAATGACGACCAGTCTTTTCTTGTTCAGTAAGAGGTTTGAAATGTATCACGTCAATTTGTATGTCTTCTACTTCTGAATGTATGTATTGAAAAGACGTTGATATTACCATTGTATTGTAGTAACGTTGGGGCTCTCTTGTGTGGTTCTCCGATCAAAATTCAAAAAATTGATTGTCATACTTCACAGCAAAATCAATTGCTTGACTCAATGTCTGAGGATTGGATAAGTTGAGCATCAATTTCTTTATCTCATATTGTAATCCATAGAGAAAATGACTAATAAGCACAGCATTATTCCACTTAGTATCAATTGCTAATTGTCAAAATTATAAAGCATATGATATCACTGATTGATTGCCTCGTTATAAGATACGGATCTTATTGGTTGCGACATGAATTGCATCATGTTCTTTATACATAGATCAAAATTTTATTAAAAATGCCTCAAAATTATCCAATATTGGATCACGTCATTCAAAAAAGGATAAAAACCATAATAAAGCAAAACCTGACAATAGTGTTTCAATAGACTTGACTTGTGATCCCTGGATTGGATAAGTTTGGAGTTGAAGTTCAATCACCAGTTGTACTTGATTGATGAATCTTCAAAACTTAGATTTAGTGCCATCAAAATTCTCCAGTAAATTAATCTTTAATTCTTTAATGCTTGAATGATGTTCAATTATAGGTGAAGTGGTATGGCTTGAAGTAGCTCAAATCATCTCTATATCTTCACTTCCTGCTAATCTTATTGCTCCTAATGGTAGTGTATTGAGTTGATGCATTGCAAGTATTAATTTTCTCATTTGCTCTTGTATTTGTGCCACTGCATTCTTCATTTCAGCAAGTTCTACTATGATATGACAATAAAAAAGGAAAAAGTGTCTACTCTCACTATAAAATAAAATACTCAAGAACAAAAGAAAAAATTCTAAAAATAATATCAATTTAGAAGTGGATAATCCACAACTTCTAATATGCTTATATCTTATTAAAAAAAAGGAGTAATCCACTCTTAATCAAGAAGAAAGAAAGCTTTGATATTGTAACCACACTCTTGTGAATCTATCAAGGATATGAATTAAAATATATATGTAAGTTAGTAAAAAACTATGTTAAAAATAAATAACAATATTAAAATAAAGAAGTATGTATATTCAAGAAGAAACTAGAATGGCTATTGTCAAAGATTAGAAAATACATGAGACTCTTCAACTAGACTAGAAGCAAGAAAGGAGTTGACAAGAATGAAAAAGGCTTCACTCTTGTCTCTATTTATACTATCTATTTAAGAGCTACGTGGCAATATTCTATAGGACCTCTTATACATGTCTAATTTATAAGACACGTGTCAAACTTATAAGACAAGTTTCCCACATATGCGCCATGTACTTGGCTTGTTCCGCAAGCTACCAATATGTGCGACACATGGCTAGCTTATTCCACAAGCTACCAATATGTACGACACGTGTCATAGACATATTTTAAGCCATTATTAAAACTTTCTATAGTCTTTTAGAACCTTCTAGAATCTTCTTTAGTCTTTAAAAATCTTCTAGAATCTTCCTCAACCTTCCATGACCTCTCGTAGACTTTTTAGAGTCTTCCAAAATCTTCTTCAAACTTCTAAAATATTTTAAGATACTCTTAAGACCCTCTAAAATCTTCTTCAATCTTCCAAGACCTCCCATAGACTTTTTAAATCTTTCAAAATCTTCCTTAGGCTTTTAAAATATTCTAAGATACTCTTACAAGGTCCAATAGGATATAAGGCCTCATAGTATAAATAAGAGGCAAGACTGAGGAGCATCTTAGTCTTGCCAACATAAGTCTTGGAGCAATCTAGAGTGTTCCCTTGTCTTTGATATTAATCCAGTTTGTTATTCTTGATCTAGTTCTTATTCTTGTCCATCCAATTTTTTGTTCTTGAAGTTATTCTAGTTCTAAATTCTTCTCCTTGATTCTTTGCTAACCTGCTATCTTGCATCCTTGATAGTTTTGCAAGATTGAATTACATAATCATATTAGAGCTTAAATAACTTGATAGAGAGTGGATTACTCCTCTTGAAGATACCATTGCGTTTTAGAGGAATGTGGACTACCCCCCTCTAGACTAATATGCTTATTTGTTGCAATTGATTTTTTTTTTGGAAAGAATGGATTATCCCTTTTTTAAGATATATCACTATATTTTAGAGGTTGCGGATTATCCTCCTCTAAATTAATTGTCTAAAAGTATTCCTTTTAATATAAAAAATATTAATTGCTTATCAAAATTTTTTTTTTTTTAAGATGGAATTAAATCAGATTAATGGAGGTGCATCCTCACAAATGGAGAATAGAGTAGCAACACTTGTAGATCTTCAAGCACTATTAGATACGATATGAGAAGAAATGACATTCTTCTGCAATCCAAAAAAAAAAATTGTAAATGGAGCAAGTATCTAAAGAAATTAAGCGAGAGATTCATAACTTGCAACAAGAGATCATTCGATTAAGAGAAACAAGCGGTAGACAAGCTATGCACACAACTTCTCTAGAAGTTCCAAAAGTTGTTATAAAAGAGCCAAAAGCTAATATACTTGATAAGTTTGATGGAATATGATCCAACTTTCAAAAGTTTGTACAACAAGTACGACTTTACTTACGACTACATCCTTCTTATTATCTAGATGGATTCACTCAAGTTACTTTTGTGGGCACCTTTTTATCAAAAAGTACTTGATCATAGTTTATCCTACTATTGGAAAGGAATTCTCCAATCTTATACAATTTTGAAGCTTTCGTGAAAAGATTTACTGCTGCATTTGGAGACAGTGATTGAGAGAGGGTGGTAGAAAAGAAGATCAAAAATCTACAACAAGGACAACGTTCAGCTGCAATTTATATTGCAAAATTTCAATAACTTACTTGTAATCTTGATTGGAATGATAAGGCTTTTATGACTCGATTTTGTTATCGCATAAAAGATGATGTAAAGAATTTATTGATCACGATGCTAAGAGTTGAAAGCTTGGAGGAAGTCATAGCTTAGGCTATTACTTGTGATAATCGCCTATTTGAATTACAACAAGAAAAGCAATCAATTTTTAGTAATACATATCAAGATACAACTGCTATATCTTCAAGAATATTGGAAAGGCCATTAATATATCTTGAACCTATGCAGATTGATGCGACTCAATTCAAGCTATTAATACTAGTAGAAAAAACTAGACGTCGGCAAGAGAATTTATGCTTATATTGTGGAAGATTCAATAACAAGGCAACAAATTGTCCAAATAAGTCTAGAGAATTTAAAGCACGAGATATAATATCTGAATTAGAAAGGTCAAAAAACGAAGACTTCTAACCACACTAGGAACCTTGCGGTTGGATACCTCTAAATCTAAAGCATCAGAAAAAAATCTCTTTTTACCTCGGGATCCAACATCTTGTTTTATACTTCCTGTATATATAAGAACCTTGAAATAAGAAATTTTTGCTAAAGTCTTTTTAGATACTAGAGCCTCAGCATGCTTTATGGATAAGGATTTTGCAACCAGGCACAATCTACTACTTGTAAAAAAGATCCATCCTACATCCGTTGAAGTCATTGATGGACGAAACCTTACATCAGGAGATGTTGTCAAAGAAATCCAACCATTGGAAGTGATATTAGTAGATTAAGTATCACAAATTGTTTTCAATATCATTAGATGTCTAACAAATCCTATTGTCATTAGACTTCCTTGGTTTGAGCTACATAATCCTGATATTGATTGGAGTACGTAGAAGATTTCTTCAAGATCCACACATCAAAAGAAAAAACAAGGTACTTCTCTATTCTTTAAAGCTAAAGCATTTATGCAAGCAACAAAAAAAGAAGATGCATTTGTATTGTATGCTATTCCAATAAAAGATCCAATAGAGCAACTGAAGCAAGAAATTCCTAGTCAATATCATGACCTGGAAGACATATTTGAAAAAAAAAAAAAAAAACAAACATATTATCTGAATATCATCCTTATGGTTGTACAATTGAATTACAAGATGGAGCTCAACCTCTATTTGGTTCAATTTACAATCTATCACAAATGGAGCTTACAGCCTTGTGAGAATATATTGATGAAAATATAGCCAAAAAATTTATTCGACATTCAAAATCACTTGCTAGAATTCCTATATTATTTGTGAAAAGAAGCATGGTTCTTTACGTATGTGTGTTGACTATCAAGGTCTAAACAAGGTAACTATAAAAAAATTGCTATCCATTACCACTAATCTTAGGATTATTAGAACAATTAGGATAAGCAAAGATTTTTACAAAGATTGATTTGAGAGGCACCTACAATCTAGTCACAATTAAAAAAAGAGATCAATGGAAGACAACATTCCGCACAAGATATGGACATTTTGAATATAATGTTATGCCTTTTGGACTTACAAATACACCTGTAGTCTTCCAATATATGATGAATGATATCTTACGAGAATACTTAAATGAATTTATAATGATCTATTTGGATAATATCTTGATCTTTTCTAAGAATAAAGAAGAGAATGAATATCATGTACGGAAGGTATTAGAGAAACTACGAGAAAGTGGATTGTATGCCAAATTGGAGAAATGCTCTTTCTACCAACCATCAGTTGAATTTTTAGCATATATCGCTTTAAAAAATGGAATTTCTATAGATCTAAAGAAGATACAAATTGTTATGGAGTGGAAACAATTGTCATCAATTAGAGATGTATATTGTTTCTTAGAATTTATAAATTTCTACAAAATCTTCATCAAAGATTATTCCAAGATTGCAAATCCATTAACGTGACTCACAGATAAGGACAAATTTATTTAGGATGATAAGGCTGAAGAAGCATTCAAGAAGCTAAAAGAATCTTTCAATTTTGCTCCTATACTTGTCTACGCAGATCCAACAAAACCATTCATTCTGGAAACGGATGCCTCAAATTTTGCAATGGGATCTATACTCTCTCAAACTGGTGATGATGGTCAATTACATCCAATAGCATTTTGCTCTCAAAAATTTTCAGGTGCAAAGATTAATTACAAGATCCATGACAAAGAATTATAGGCAATTGTTGATGCTTTTGAAGAATGGTGCCATTTGTTGGAAGGGACTCAACACAAAATCATGGTATATACTGACTACAAAAATTTGAAATATTTAATGAATGCTCAAGTTCTAAATTGTTGACAAGCATGATGGAGCATGTCATTGTGTTGATTTGATTTAGTGATTACATATCATCCGGAAAAACTTCAAAGAAAACTAAATGTCCTTTTTTGACGATCATATCTTACACCAAGAGTAAGAGACATTGTATTGGATCAACAAAAATCAATCATATTCAAGCCGTCTAGTTTACAGTTAAAGACATTGATAATATCTACCTATATAAATATAATTCTCAAGATAAAAATCCAGAAAATAATAAAAATAGATCTATTTATAAAGTACATCCAACAACGTTTAAAAAATACACATGTGAAAGAAAACAATAATTTTAAATTAGAAGATGGATTGTTATACTTCAAGAATCTCCTATATGTTCTTCCAGGACCTACAAGACTTCACATTCTTCAAGCTCAACATGATCTTCCAGCAGCTGGATACTTTGGCTTCATTAAGACCTTAGAATTAATATCAAGAAACTATTGGTGGCCTCAAATGTGGAAATTAGTGAAAGAATTCATCTAATCATGTGAAATTTGTGCGCGAACAAAGATTCCAAGATACCAACCATATAAACTTTTGCAACTCCTTCCAGTTCCTAAGGGCCCATGGCAGTTGTTATCTATAGACTTCATTACAAACCTTCCAATTTCAAATGAAAAAGATTCAATTTTTGTGGTGGTAGATCGTTTTACCAAGATGGTACACTTTATCTTGTGTAACAAGACTATTTTTGGGGAAGAAATAGCCAAGCTTTTTATTGATAATATTTATCAAATACATAGCCTTCCAATTGACATTATTTTAGATTAAGGATTGCAATTTGTATCAAACTTTTAGAGAAGACTATTTTAGCTTTTAAAGGTCAAGATCAACCTCTCATCCGCTTATCATCCTCAAACTGACGGTCAAACAGAACCAGAAAATCAGATCTTGGAACAATATCTTTATTGTAGTATAAATTATTAACAAGATGATTTGATAGACTTTCTATCATTGGCTAAGGTTGCATACAATAATTCCAAATATTCTTCAATAAAGTAAACTCTATTCTTCTCAAACTATGGATACCACCTTAGAGTAGATCCATTCCAAATTGAAGATGTGGGAAGCCGTGCTACAAAAAGTCAAGCTATTTACTTAAAAACCATCCATGAAGAATTGAAATTTCAATTACAAATAGCCCAAGATCGATATAAAGACTATGCAGATATTCATCGCAAGAACCAACCAAATTTCAAAGTAAGAGATCGTATCTAATTACTTCGACAAAATATATAAACAAATCGACCATCATGAAAATTAGACTATCAAAGACTTAGACCTTCTACAATTCTATATCAAATATATCTAATAAATTCTTATCTTGAACTACCAAGTAGCATGTACATTCATCCAATCTTTAATGTCTTACTTTTAGAAATCTATTATAAATCAAATATTGCATGAAGAACTATTCCACCACCAGCTCCAATTGAAATCAATCAAGAGATTGAATATGATGTAGATGAAATATTGGATTCACCTATAAGACATGGACGATTGGAATATTTCATCCATTGAAGGGCTATAGAATTAGCGAAAGAACATGGGAACCTTCAAATAATCTTAAGAATGTACCTCAGAAGGTTTGCCAATTCTATCAATAATATCCTAAAAAACCTAGATTTAATGGTCATTGAAGATTTTGTGGATAGTAATATCTCTTGGCTTCTAAATGTCGCTTCCTATCAACAACAAAAGACCAGTATAAAAAGCAGAGAGCTACGCCAAGACTTGCACTTGTATTTTCCTAGGATAGAATAGATCCTGCTAGAAACTTATTAGTTATCATGTCAAATCTTTGCGTTTCAAGGGAATTTTTAGGAACAAGAGTCAAAAGACTATTCTGCCATACAAGCGGCTAGGGAATCATTGCAACTTTCACAATCTACTAGATTTGAAGAACATGAATAAGATAAAGAAGGAGTATCCCAATGTCAAGTAAGGCTACGCTTGGAATCTTTGAAGATACGATCTCATCACAAAAATCTCAATTCAAATGCTTGAGCTTTGATAATATTCCTTGAAGTTGGAAGGGTGACTCCAAGTGGATCAGAAAGTATGTTTGGAGGATGTTTTGAAGGTCGCAATGAAGAGCAAATTCTTGCATGGAATGTTGGTCTAATAGAGGTTATATCTAGAGGTCATCAACGCCATCTCAAAGATCTTGTTGAATCAATAATCAATGAATAAAAGATGGAATATGTTGCTTCTCTACTTCGACAAATTCTAGAATTTTTACACATGTGATTTGATCATCAAATTACTTCTGCTCCTTGTGAAACTCGTCGCTAGAAAGAAAGGTGATATCATGGACATACTTTAAGCCACTATTTGAATTATTTGTAGTCTTTTAGAATCTTCTATAGCTTTTTAGAATATTCTAAAATCTTCTAGAATCTTCTTTAGTCTTTGAAAATCTTTTAGAATCTTCCTCAATCTTCTAAGACCTCTCATAGATTTTTTAGAGTCTTCTAGAATCTTCTTCAAACTTCTAAAATATACTAAAATATTCTTAGGACCCTCTAGAATCTTCTTCAATCTTCCAAGACCTCTCATAGATTTTTTAGAATCTTCCAAAATCTTCCTCAGGCTTCTAGAATATTTTAAGATATTCTTAGAAGGTCCAATAGGACATAAGGCCTCATAGTATAAATAAGAAACAAGACTGAGGAGCACCTAAGTCTTGCCAACACAAGTCTTGGAGCAATCCAGAGTGTTGCCTTGTTCTTGATATTAATCCAGTTTGTTATTCTTGATCTAGTTCTTGTTCTTATCCATCCAATTTTTTATTTTTGAAGTTATTTTGGTTTTGAATTCTTCTCCTTGATTCTTTGCTAACCACCTATCTTGCATCCCTGATAACACGTGGCTAGCTTATTGATCAAGTTTTTAACCTACTAATCACTTATAGACATGTATAAAGGTGATTCCACGTCTATAAAGCTTCTAGGAAGCTTCTTTCTAAGATATTATCAAATTAACTTATTTTATCTACTTCTATTAATCTATATTAATTAGATAGTTACTGGAATAAATCTTATGTCTGTGACACATTCATAGCATCTTTTGCCATTGCTTCATGAATTCAGGTGGTCATTTGGTACATTAAATCTTCAACTCTAGATTCTCTTTATCACAAAAATCTTCATTCAAGATAGAGCTTTTATTGATTAAAGAATCCCACACCCTTGCCTACATAATCATAGATGGATGAATATATGTAGGAAAATGTGTTTACAACTTATGTCAAGCTTTTATCCAACAAGTTAAACAATGAGGCTCTTTAAAGATGGAAAACAAAGGTCCTTATTGGATAAAAAGAAGATGCTTATAGAATGTTTGTTGGATGAAAGAGTCTAAATAAACTCCTCATCTATTCCATTATTTTGATGTGGTTGTGAGATTCCAAGCCAAAATCCAATCCCAAGGCTTAGAGAAAATTTTACTTTATGATGTGCTTTGGAGGTGACACATGATGTGACATAAAGCTAATAGGTTTGATCTTATGTATATTCAACTTTAATTATAATTATAGCACTTAATTTCAGTTTTTTAATTCTTTAATTATTTATCTGTAGTTAATCAAATCTTAAGTTGAATTGAACCTTGTAATTTCATTCATTTTGTATTTAAATCAAAGTCAAAGTATGTTACAAAATTTTGTAAAATGCTCACATATACATTTTTTTAAAATTATTCTTTTCAATTTTTTTGGAAACGAGTGATTTATACGTTGTCAAATTCTCTTACCATAAGATTGATTCTTAATTTGTGTAGTACTTATGAAAGACAGTTGCCACAAGTTTTTTGTTTGAAAGTCTTTTATCCACTTTATTAATGCTTATCAAAAGTACCTAAGTTGTGGACTTTCAATGGACCACAATGGGCCTATGTATGAATATAAATATCATATTGGAACTTTTATAGAGTATCAGCCACTATTTTTTGCATTGAAAATAGAAATTTATAAAGTAAACAATTCTTGTCCAAAAGCATAGAATATATATATATTTCATGCACACACACACATAAATACATATATGTGTACACATCACTCTCATGGAATAAAACTAAGTGAAAGATTTTAGACTAATTTCTCTTTTGCAGAGAAAATGACCAAGTTCTGATGGAATTTCTACCTTCTTTTAAACAAATGTTAGCATTTGTAATTAATCATGTTAATAGAATTGTGACTCATGTGGAGAAATGTTATGTATTAATTATATATGTGTATATATATGTATATATATATATATATATATATTAGGAGCACTCAATTTTATTTTATTAATTTTTATTAATTTTTATTATGTAATAATTTAATAACATAAAATGATATTTATATTTTGAAAATTTAAATAATGAAACACTTCTTATGAAAAAAGTAGCAAAACCAAATCCATAATAGGATAGTTGAGCAAAAATAAAAACATTATTATGCACATAGCAACTTGAAGACTTGTTGTGTATTCTATCATGATAACATGTACCTGGTATCAAAGACTTGAAGAACTTGTTATTACAACACTCCACAAATCTAGCATGTCACAAATGTTCCTTGAATACTACCATCAATAGTTTTTTATAACTACAATTTAGAATAAAATTTTAGAGCCAGTACAGTAAAAACAAAACCTTGAGAGTAATAAAATTATTTATAAGGCTATGTTTTCAATTATGTTAGTTTGTGAGTTTGTGCACAACATAACATTATTTTTCAAAAACTAATTGAAAACATAGCCTTGGAAATAATTGAACTCCATTAATCACATGTAGTCTGTGAATAAGTAATAGAAAAATGAAGAATCAACAATGCATATAAACACCAAACGTGTATAAAGTGCTTCAAGACCATTTGATGTTTTTACTTAATTAATTATTGTTTAAACATTGTAAAAGCTTTTGTCTTGGGACAAGCAACCCAATCCCAAGTTGCAAAAGATGTAAATAATAATCTCAAGCAAGCCTCTGCAATCAAGCCAAAAAAATGTGCCATACCACCCCTTACAAAGTCCACAGTGCAATCACACTCCCAAACAAAACCTTGTGTATGATTTATAAAAAGAAAATCCTCGAGATTCACAATCTACGAGGACCAAAGAACCATGCCACGAAATGAACCCGTTCTTAGATGTGACTGCCTTAGGATTCTCCCACCTTATCCAATGAGGCAGGGCTTTTGACTTGGCGCTCTTTTGAGGAGTCTAGCCAAACCAGCGAGTGCCAAGTGGTGGGGTTACCTCCTGATGGTAACTTACAATGGGGAACATGAGCTAGGGGAGTAGGGGAGCATGGCGCACCTGTTCTCGACGGTGTTCCCAGAGTGGGGAACCAAAAGGCTCCAGGTCCCGTTGGGGATGCGCAGGCTGCGAGCTGCCTTGCGAGGCAGCTGGCTTGGAAGCGAGCTCCCGGGCGTGGCTCTTGGTGCGCTCAGGGCTTGAGGGACTCGCCTTGCACACTCCACACACGGTGTCAGAGCGTGGGGCGCCGCGTGGCGATAGATTATTGGGGCTGTCAGTTGTCCTGCGATACAGGATGCCATGCATGGAGCCCCTTAGCAGCAGCAGCAGTTCGTACTGCTCCCATGGTGGGAGTCGTTCACGCAGAGGATGGTGAATTATTGATTCTAGGCCTGACAAGCGGCAGCGTGGAAATAATATTCTCAGGATGTGCTGAAAGCGCTACATCTGTGAATAAATACGTGAAACTGCCCACTATTGTTTCGCCTCGTCTCACAACGAGAAATGTTAAAAGGACACTGCGGGTTGAAAAGTTCACTAGCTTGTTTGGAGCCACCGCTTGGTTGAATCTATCGCTGCTTTGTTTCTGAACTCATCAACCCAGCAATGTGTGCTTCTTACTCACTCGCTCGGGCGTCGGTGGATGAGTGTGGGTGTGTGTGAGAGAGTGAGCGAGAGGTGCAATAAGAGATTTCTGTATTTTATTTTAGAAGGTGTTGACAGTGTCCCTTACTTCTTTGGCAACTATTTTTAAAAAATATTTTTGGGTAGAAATTGTCAGTGCTATTGATGAACTGTTTATTTTATAGAATTCAATGTTTTTATGGTCTACCAATCTTGTTTGTCTTCTTGTTGTAAAACTTTTAACCTATAAAAAGTTAATTTAAAATAATATATTTATACTTTTTTTAAATCAGAAGTTGCCAACTTTTAGTATATCTGAAGAATTTTAGAATTTATCTGTCTTTTTATATAGAAAAAGGAGTAAGAATAAGAATAAAAAGAAGTTTCATGTAAAGTTGACATTGCCACCCATATTCATGTAGATTGTGTCTTAATTCACTTTTATCATTAGGATAAAACAGTTCTATATGATTATTTCTATAAAATATGAAATATATATTACTGACATTTTGGAAGTGCACCAAACAACATACTTGTTTTATTTTAATCTTTCAATAGCAAGCAAAGTGTTTGTTGTTTGTTGTTTGTTTTGTTTTTATGACACAACTGGGGTATACCCGTCGCATTAATGGAGGACAAGCAAAGTGTTTGGTGTGAGACATAAGGCAATTTCACTCAGAAACAATACAAACATTCCAACAGAGCAATGAAGAAGCTATGCTCAGAAAAAATCCCACTAAAGAAGACCACAATCGGAACGTAAAGATGCACAACGAAGTAGCAACGTATGAGTCGATGCAGGATGCCGAAGTAAAATGGGATGCGACGTTTGCACGCAGTAAACGCCACGGAGAATCCCAAATATAGGGGGAGGTTGACCCCTGCATTGCTTTAAGTTGAACCCAATGGTGCCAGGATCTTGATCACTGCGCATCGTGAATTTGCTATGAAAGGTCCCGGTCTGGTTGAAGCCGCTTTGGATTCATACACCCCGCGCCTTGAACGCATTTACCAGGCTGGAGCATACTTGATCACGCCCTGATATATGTGTAAGTATTCGTCAGCTGTTTAAAATCACCTAGATGCTGATCGATTTACCAGCGATACTAGTCCAACCAGTTGTGATCCCGACAAGTGGACCTGAGGGTGAAATTCGGAACCTCGTCGACTGTTCACAGCAACAGTGCGCACTCCCACATGATTTGCGCAGTCAGATTCTGAGCAGCAAGATACTGATGAGCCTGTGACATCAGCTTCTGCATCAGTCTCATCCTGGAAAGAAATTTTCGTCACAGGATGAGCGATAGGTGGGAGTGTGAGCTGTATTGCTGAGCGGTAAGGCCGTGGCTTCGGTGGCTGGCAGAGGGAGGCTCGGGTCGGAGGAGGGGATCTGAGCTGGCGGGGTCCAGCCCCAAAAGGTCTTGTACAAACAGATAGAGATGGCATGAAGTGTTTCCTTCCTCCCCCGCCTGAACATGAGGTGAATGTCGAGCCCTGCACCAGCAGTTTTCCTTGGCGCCGCGGCTCCCCAAATCCCTGGACATTCGTTTTCTCTTCATCCATATGGATTTTTATACCCTGTGCCTTCAGATTCCCTCAAGCTATAGTAAAAATATCCATCTCGCACACGTGAACTCTGTCACACTCCTTCTGGGTCTTCCGATTTGCACATTGCTGTCAGGCCCAAGTGTTGAGCTCACCGAGTACTGACTCTTGTAGCGCTAGAATGTTGATGTCTCCAGAGGCCTTTCGTCGGAAAGAAGTACGTTGGTTACATCGAAACATACACCAAAACCGCACATGTATTAGTGTGTCTACAAGGAAAGTTCTACAAGTTGAAAATCGCAAAAGGAGCTTTGAAGGCTGGCATCGTCGATGAAGGTGTGGTGGGGCTTAAAGCACGGAAGAGGACCCTTGACCCAACCCCCGAATAGCATATGGCGGTACCAGGAGTAATGAGAAATTTACGTATTTTGCAGCCCAAGCCACAAATCTGCACCACACACTTGGCGGAATCGGGGATGTCGTCTGCTCCAATGATATCCACGCAAGAGATCCGCACTATATAAATAGGAGTACGGAATTGAGTGACCGAAACAATGGACGGAGCGAACCGGCAGTGCGCCTAAAACCGGTGGAACCAAATTTCGAAGCACCCAAGAGAAAAAAGTTTTTTTTTCCAAAAAATGTGCAGGCAGTAAATCCCGAGTAATTTAACCAAGGGAAACGGAAAAGTTGCCGGTTGGGTTACAGATAGCGCAGGATCTAGCTGGTTCTAGCTGTGTGAATGCCTTTCCTTTCCCTGCACCGATAGATGGTGTTGGTTTTTCTGAATTTTCGCGCAATGGATGGCTGAAACCCCGTCTGGGTTGTGATCTGCCACCTTAGGGTGTCATGCTCATGACTCAGACGGACCGCAGATATATTGATCGCTTTGATTTTCCGGCTGGATTGCAATTCTCGAAACCCTGAGCGGACTCGAGCCATTTGCATCATGGTGTTGTCCGACATGTATAGGTGGCGCGTGACGTGGATTAGTTGGACTGATTCTCTGTTCATGCATGGCACTAGATGGTGGAACCAAGCAGGTGAGGTGGCTGAACAACCTGCTGTAGTCTTATCTGATCCTTACCAGCCCGGTCAAATTTTGTAAGCTCATGAACGAGGTGAATGTTACTTTGCACTGTTGAGAGAAAATCCGTCAATTAAAATAACAACACGGCGGTGTTGCATTCACATGATTCTCACCACCAGTACGTAACAAGTGATCCATCTAGGTGGCATCATCGATTAAATTAATTGAACCAGTCAGGATATGCTTTTCGGTGGGTAGAAAGTGCAGCCTCACGCAGGAACACGGTAGTTTCTGGACACCAGCTAAAATTTTGGATCGTGAGCTCAGCAGCCCTTGTTTATGGCTGTCGTTCTGGAAAAATCCTTGCTCGTCTTCACGGCAGGATGTAAAATCAGTGGGTTTAATAATGTAAAATCTAGATGAAGCTTAGGAGTTGATAAATGTCCGAATTGATTGTCAGAAGCGGTGCAAGTGGGATGGTCCATGCCATGCCATAGTCGTTCCGGACGCTTATTACTATCCCTAACGGGTTGAAAGGAGCGGTCTAAAAGCGATTAGGAAGCCTGCGAAAATTTTGAAGCATTTGCTGAGGCTACTTATTTTACCCAGCTGGAGAAGCACTCCGACGAGTATTTAGGGAACTCGGTGAAGGGAGAAATAGCAACCTGACTAGGGACGTGAAGAGGTGCGCAGCCTTCTCGGTGTCCCTGTCTCCTGATTCCTCGGTGCACTTGTGCATTTCCTGCCGCGGAAGCTGTGCATGCTTCAGCAGCCAGGGACTACATCCAGCTGACTTTTGACTTGGAGTGCTTGCATTTTGATGTTGTCTGTCACAGGACAACACTTAAAGTCGTTGGTTGCGTGCGCGATTGGGCCCGTGACTTGGATCCAGCAACCTGGTTGCAAAATACTCCCGTCAACTATTTTTGTTTCTTGGACGCGGTGAATTAATTTCGTGCTACAAACCACGTACTGCGGTGGAGACCCTTTGGTTTACGTTTCAGCTCCCGAGATGTGCAGTGATCTCGCATTCTAATAGCGAGTACATGCACACGCACGCGGCGGGGCTAATCTGGAAGGACGGTGCTGTTGGGTAAGGACCTGCTCGTTTCAGGCACGGCACCCTGGAAGTGCAAGTGAATGAGTAGATGTCGTCGCTGATTGGGTTGAGAGAGTATTGAGTTCGAGTTGATCTGCACAGATCTTGGCGCGCGCTGCCGTGTGAAGAATATTCAGTTGGGGGATGAGAAAGACGTTGAAGTTCCAAACGAGCACCAAATACCCCCGGAAAGACAGTTCGCAACCTTGCCAAAGAGGTTGAAAATTCTGGCTCCGCTCAAACGTAGCAAACCCTGTGGCAGCCAAAACAAGATTGGTGAGACCAACTGAAGCTTTCAGACGGAGTTGGCAAACAGATACATTGCAGCGTCGGAGTTTTGCAAGATGGGTTCGGACACGGAGAACTACACGGTCCAGGAGGCGAAGGAGGGAGCTGAGCCTTTGATTCCCACGTGCATGTTACCTCCGAAGACACATAGCATCCGAATCGTCCATTTGGCGCTCGTAATTGTGCAGCTCGGATACGCTGGTTTGCAAATGTTCTCTCGCGTCGCGCTTGACGCTGGTTTGAATCAGTTCTTGCTGTCCATGTACCGAAACATGATTGCCTTCGCCATTTTAGCTCCCATCGCTTACTACTACGAAAGGTATTTATGCATTCCACCTCGTCTCTTTCCCGCTTCGCACATGAGCTTCAGATAGCATTGCTCCAAGATCCGTCATATGACGAACTATGACTCTTTTTGTTCACTTTCAGAGAAAAAAGACCGCCGATGAGCCTTAAGATATTCGGAGGCCTCAATATCCTAGCATTGACAGGGTAAGCACACTATCTTCAGAGAGTTTGAATTTCCAGTGCGTTAGTAGTATTACAGTTTGAGGCGGACGAAGTTACGCAACTGTGCAGAGCAGATGGACTCGTTTGGTCATGGAGTACTGCATCTCGTCGTAGCGAGATGCTTCTGTTTTGTGGGTCGTAGTTCAATGTCAGATTTGGATCGGAGAGGGGTTGGTTCTGTGTTGTCTGTTTGCGTTCTTGTTTATCTTTTTTATCGCACTAACCCCGTGTGTCATTTTGTGGTGGATTTTGGATGTGCTTCTTGCAGAGTAGTGGGTAGTCAACAACTGTTTCTGGCAGGTCTGCAACTCACATCTCCCTTGATGGCTGCAGTGTCGCAGAACATGATTCCCGTGTTCACTTTCCTGCTCGCCATCACGCTTGGGTAAGAACCAAGCATTCTTGGTTCCAAATTGTTCCATTCACCCATCCACTGTCTACAGCCACTTTTCTTGCTTGGATTGCGTCATGTAGCTGACCTTGTGTCCCATGAGCGCGGCTTAGATTAGAAGAAGTTAACATGCGACGGCGTGAGGGGATTGCGAAGGTGGTCGGCACTGCCATCTGCATCGGCGGCGCCATAATCATGTCCGTGTACAAGGGCATTGCCATTTTCGGAGGCAGCGACGACATGCCTGACGCGGGCCTCATGCAGCCCTTTGGACACCTTGGTGCCTTTCTTCATCCCAACATTGTGCAGTTCAGCGTGAATAAGTACCACCTCGGACTGTTCTTCCTCTTCATGAATTGCGTCTCATGGGGTGTCTATCTCACCGCTCAGGTACAGCAGCACTCAAAATGCTTGCTTTTCGTGGCTGTTGTGGAGAGTTCCCTTGAATTCGTCTTGGGTTCTTCAGTTTTCAGCAGTTGTTGATCAGCGTTTGCTCTTGTCTTTGTGCAGGCTCCAGTGATGCGCATGTATCCCGCTCTTCTGAGCATGACGGCTGCCACGTACTTCTTCGGCTTCATACAAGTGGGTATTCTTGGAGTAATAAGCGCAGGCAAACTTCACTTTGCGGTGTTTTCTCTCACATCATGGCAGCAGATTGTTGGGGTCTTGTACGGGGTAAGTTTGAATCCATGCCTGGTCTTCGTAACCATGCAACGCGATTGAGGATAGCTTTCGTTTTTCCCCCCTTCTCATTACAAACTGTCATGGTAAGGGATTAGGCAATATTGTGTACACATTTTCAACTTCTCGTGGAACTATGGCTTACGTGGGTGCGTCAAATTTGTACGAGTGCAGGCATTGATCGCATCGACGCTTAACCTGCTGCTGCAGTCGTGGTGCGTCCAAAAGGGAGGCCCTTTCATCGTCTCCCTCTACGTCCCCTTACAGATGCTCATGGTGGCTGTCTTGTCAGTCCTGCTACTGAAGGATACGCTTTACATGGGAATGTGAGTCCTTCACCATGCCCGTCTGGCCCCTTTTTGGGTCACAAATCCATCCCTTCCTTATTGATGTTGCTTTTCCAGGTCTATATGCATAATTTCTTGAGCTACAAACTAAAATCGAAGGGTCTTTTTGCAGTGTACTTGGAGGCTTGTTGACAGTCGCTGGCTTTTACCTCGTGGTGTGGGGCCAAGGGCTTGAGCGACGACGCAAGCGTAGCGTACTTGCGCAAATCCTGGAGCCCCAGCACGATGTCTACAAAGTCGATATCCGGCGCTTATCTCAGGATCTCAAGGAGCCCCTCTTGAGCAAATGAGGTCACCTCCAACTTGCAATTTTGCACTTGATTCTACAATTTTCTTAATCTTTTAGGACGAGCTAGCGTTCATCATACTATGAAATATAGGTCCACTTTCATGAAATGTGATCGAGCAAATCACCACATCATCGGCCTTTCCATGTTGTAGCGGGACCAGCTGTAGTACAAAGAGTGTTTCCTTCAAGAGTTTGCTCCATTTGGAGCGTCACCTTCCTTGATAGATCAACGTAGACCACTGGAAAGTAGCCCCAATCTCTCGAGCTTCACTCCGAACAGGTGCATGTTGTGCGTCATACTTTTTTCTGATGATCTTTCCCTCAGGAGTTGCCGTGGCGTTCAAGCACAATCCTCAAAGCCAAAGATCCGAAATGGATCTCTGGAGGAATGGCTTGCACATCCTGCACTTCGGAGTCATCACTTTTTTTAATGTCTTGTTCTGTCACTAATGTAACGATGAGAAGTGCAAAATAGATTCATTCTCTAATCGAATTGCCATGTCTTTGATAAATTACCTGTCTACATGTTGTCGAGAAACAAAATCAACCAGAAGGTTTACCTCGAAGAAGAATCAGAGGCCAAAACCCATATTCTTGATTGTGAAAAATAAGTAGAATAAGTAAGCTCCACTCCAGTTGTGTGAATTTCTTCCATATTATATCATACTTTCATGAATAGAATGCTTGACTCAGTTTTTATTTTAATGCTTCCTCACATTTCTGGTGTTGAAACTGTCGTTGAACAATTATGTGAAGTCTCAATGTTGTAGATTGTTGAAAGAGTAGATATGATCTGAAGATGAATACCTGGTCAGGAATTAATACAGGGATTGGATGAAAGAAATGAGAATTTGCCTATGTATGTTGTGTCATAATCTGATACTAGTTTTGGTGAACATGTTGTGGATAATTTGGTGGTTGAAATTTATTTTATGGTTTAG
Organism: Physcomitrellopsis africana; assembly: GCA_036785485.1. Lineage (NCBI taxonomy): Eukaryota > Viridiplantae > Streptophyta > Bryopsida > Funariales > Funariaceae > Physcomitrellopsis > Physcomitrellopsis africana. The sequence goes on along the minus strand of JAWRVF010001796.1, from coordinate 14,195 downwards.
TAATAGTTTAACTATTACTGAACCGGTAAATTATTAAGTAAGAAATGGTTTTTTTCATTGTTAAGTATTGATATCATTATTTGAATTGCTAAATCATCACTTACAGGTGTTTCTAATGTATATTATATTTTTACAAATCACTTTAATAATGCATATTATTCTAAATTAAGAATATTTGAACTGAGGAACAAAACCTTATTCCAACATGTAAGCAAACATGCAATAATAATTTCTTTTAACACTTACCTATACATACAAGTTCTGTTTAATTCTAAATATTTCCATTACCTTGCTATCAACACATAGTCAATCTTTAACTTAAGAATTTCACCTTTAGTATTAAGTATATATAATCTGATATAATATTCATAGAATTTAAAATTTAAAAATACTTAATGACACTTATTAATTTTAATATTCCAAATAAATTTTTTAAATATAAAACTATAAACACAAAAATAAAATTATACAAATTTTTTATGAACTTCAAATTTCTATTGCAAAATACATAATTTTCTATTAAAATTAATAAAAATATTTTTTATATTTTTATATTTTTTATATTTTAATAATTAATACTTAAAGAAAAAAAATTAAATTAAAGAAATTATATAAAGATAAAAATTTAAATTAAAAAAATTATATAAAGATAAAAAATTAAATTAAAATACATTAGAAGATTAAGTAGTTGTTTTATTTTAATTAGAGTCTTTGAAAGACTATTAGCATATATACTTTTAGATCTTGATCTATATATGTCTAAACAAAAACCAAGAATATTTAAGATTTTAACTATGTTAAAGTTCATGTTTTATTGGATTTTAGAGGTTGTAAATTACCCTCTTCTAAATTGATATTGTCTTCTTATAGATTCATTTCTTCTTTCTCTTAGAATGGCTAGAGGTCAAGACATTAGCATGACAAAATCTTCTAAGTCCAAGTTAGATGTCATTATAAGCGCTCTTATTACTTTATGTGCTAGGACTACAGAGATTGAAGGGGTTGTTACAAAACTTTATAATAATGCAACATCTGAAATACCACAATTTAGACTGCACCCACCTCCAACTTCTATGCTTGAGGATATAATACTATCTATGCTGCGCAAAAGAAATCCATTTGTTTAGCAATACAAAGAACTTTGAATTAATCTTCTAGAAAAATATAATGGAATGAAATTCAAGTTATGAGGATTTATCAACCAAATTCAATTGATAATGGTTCTACAACCTAATACTTATTTGACAAAAGAATCACCTGTTGGATTGATTAGCACTTTGCTTATGGAACAAGCATTATTATAGTTTGCTTCTTTGTTTGAAAAAAGATCATCAATTTTAAGCAACTTTGAAGTTTTTATAGAAGCATTTATAGAAGCATTTGGAGAATATGATAAGATCCAAGCATTGTGATAAGGAGTATGCTCTATATCAATCTATGCATCCGATTTTAGACAACTAGTGTGTCACATGAATTAGCATGAAGAAGCCTTGATGAATCAATTCTATTGGAAATTAAAAGTCAATATGAAGGATTTGTTATTATGGCTTCCAAATCCATAATTGTTCAATGAAGCCATCAACCAAACCATGAAATGTGATAATCAATTATTTAAAGGTCATCAAGATCAACATTCATGGACTTTAGCAAAACAACATGTAATCTGACACTCTTGTTACATCAACAAGTAGTCTAAATTCACATTCAAAAATAAAAGATATGTAGCTTGATATAGTATATTTTAAATCTCTTAGTCTACAAGAAAAGAGCATCGCATGGAAAAAGATCTATGCTTGTATTATACCAAAGAAGGCCACAAGGTTGACAATTGTCTAAAGAAACAAAATTGATGCATCACCAAAACTAAGAATGCAATTGTACAAGAAAACAAAGATGTTCACCTACAATAGGAATTATGCAGCTGGACAATTCAACATCATAAAATTATTTAGATTTCTCTCTTTGTACTCAACTTGCTCATTGCTTTACAATTTCTTTGTGTTTTGGCCCTCAAAAGCTTTAGGCAATTGCCTTATTAGATTCAAGGGCATCTACTTGTTTCTTAGATGAGATATTTGCTAAATTTCATAAAATTCCTCCAATATAGAAATCCAAACTTATTCATATAAAAGTAATAGGTAGATGGCTTTTATCCTCTAGCAATGTCACTTATAAAACACTTATAGAAGTATCATTTGAAGATCATAGCAGCCAAGTTGTATTCAATGTTATTATGACTCTTTCAAATCATATTATTCTTGGACTTTCTTGGTTGAAAAAGCATAATCCATCTATAGATTGGAAGTTGTGAAGAATAATATTTCCAATAGAAATCCTTGTAAGAAAACTTCATAAAAAGTCACAAGTTGATAAGCCTTTATTTATTGGAGCAAGTATCTTTATAAAATTGACCAAAAAAAAATATATCATTTGTTATTTATGTGACTCCAATTAAAGAAGATATGACTTCATCAGCAAGTATTCCAAAGTAATATAGTAAATTTCAAGATTTTTTTTAAAAGAAGAATGTTGATATATTATCAAAGTACTGACCATACGATTGTGTCATAGATCTTTAGTAACAAATGCAACCATATTTTGGCCCTATTTATAATCTTTTTAAAAACAAGCTTTCATCATTGAAGGGTTATATTGATGAAAATCTTACAAAGAAATTCATTAGACATTCAAAGTTTTCAACAAATGTACCCATATTCTTTGTGAAGAAAAAAGATAATTTTTTGCATATGTGCATCAATTATTAGAAATTGAATAAGATAACAATAAAGAATCATTATCCACTATCGTTAATCTCAAGACTTTTGGAATAACTCAACCAAGCTAAGATTTATACTAAGATAAATCTTTGTAGAGTATATAATTTAGTACAAATAAAAAAAGGAGACAAATGGAAGACTGGATTTTGGATAAAGTATAGACATTTTGAATATAATGCCATGTCTTTTGGATTAACAAATGCACTTGCCATCTTTTAGCATTTAATGAATGATATCTTTTAAGAGCATCTAGATAAATTTGTGATGATCTATTGTGATGATATCTTAATCTATTCAAAAAATTTGGAAGAATATGAAGAGCATGTAAAGTTAGTATTATAAAAGCTATGAAATACAAGTTTATATGCTAAGCTAGAAAAATATATATTTTATCAATCAAAGATGGAATTTTTGGAATATATTGTATCTATTGAGGATTTGATCATGGATCCTAAGAAGATAGAGGCAGTTATGTAGTAAGCCATTCCAAAGATTGTAAAAGATGAATAATGCTTTCTTAAATTTGCTAAATTTTATCGGATCTTTATAAAAAATTATTCTTAAGTTGCAGCCCTTTTTATTTGATTGATATGCAAAAATAAGTTAGAATGAGAGCATCAAGCAAAAAAGGCATTTCAAGACCTCAAGATAACATCCACCACAACTCCAATCTTGATGCATCCAGACTTTATAAAAGTATTCTATATAGAAATTGATGCTTTGGATTTTGCACTAAGAGCCGTACTTTCACAAATGGATACAAACAATAAACTCCATCCTATTGTATTTTATTTTTGAAATTTTTTTGCTACCAAAATTAATTATAAAATCCACAAAAAAGAGCTACTTTCTATTGTGGATTCTTTTTAAGAATGACATCATTTTTTCAAATAAGTAATGCACCTTGTGACTATATACATAGATCACAAGAACTTTGAATATTTTATATCAACTTAGATTCTTAATTGTTGTCAAGCTTGATAGAGTATGTCATTATCTCAATTTAACTTTATTATTATTTATTGACCTAGAAAGGAACAAAGATTGTCTAATGCTTTATCAAAGATATTATATCTTATACAAAGGTCAAGAAAGGTAGTATTTTATCAACAACATACAACTTTGTTGAAGCTAGAGTAATTTTATTTTTGTGCCACTATTATATCAACACTTATTCATTCTAGTTTCTTTAATGAGGTATGTACTGCAACCACTAATGATGCTTTGGTCTTTGATATCAAACGTCACCTCAATAAATAGGCTGACAAGTTTATGCTTAAACAAGTTATGACAACTTCTTGCCATAATTTTCCAATTGTAAGTCACTTTGCATTTAACAAGATCTTAGAACTTATTTGCCAAGATTCTTAGTAGCTTCAAATGTGGAAGGTTGTAAAGGATTTTGTGCTCTCTTATGACATTTGTTTAAGGTCTAAGAATCCTTGACATTGCTTTTATGGACTCTTACAGCCCTTGTTTGTTCTAAGACAATCATGGTCTTTTATCTTGATGGATTTTATTATGGATCTACTACCATTTAATTTATTAAATAGTATTCTTATGGTAGTTGATCGACTCACAAAGATGACTCATTTTATTCCTTATAAGAAGACTACTTCTAATAAAGAAATTACAAGGCTCTTTCTTAACAATATATATTGATATTATTGCCTACCAGATGATATTATATTTGATCAAGGATCCCAATTTGTATTTAAGTTTTGGAGATGTCTCTTTGAAATATTGAAGGTGGACATTAAATTTTTTTAAACTTTTCATATTCAAACTAATGACTAAATGAAACGAGTTAACCAAATTTTAGAATAATATTTATGATTCAGTATCAAATATCAAGAAGACAATTGGATCTTATATCTATTGTTATCAAAGTTTGCATATAATATTACCATTCATGTCTCAATTCAATAAATACTATTTTATTTTAATTATAAATATCATCCAAAGATTGATCTATAGAATATGCCAAAAAACAATAATTTAGCAACCAAAAGGTTTACTGTTAAGGACACGAGAATATAGAGCAAGAGACTTAAATCAGAATAATATTTCAAGAAGAAACCAACAAGAATTTGAATTAACTAGATAAGTATACAAATAAAACTAAGAAATGTGAGCTAGAATTCAAACAAATATATTGTTAAGATTGAAGAACTCTTTAACCTTGACTCCCATATATATTTCTATTTAAGATACTTTTTGAGCGGCTTCTATCAAATTAAAAAGCTTCTTGAGTAGCTTCTATCAACTGGAAAGCTTCTCAAGCTCCTTCTATCAACTTGGAAGCTTCTTAAGCTCCTTTTCTTAACTACAAAGCTTTTTGAGCTACTTTCATCAACTAAAAAGCTTTTCAACCATCTTTCACTAGCTCAAGAAGTTCTAAAATATTCTAGAAGGTTTTGTGAACTTCCAAAGTATATGTTTCTAATATCACCCCTTATTCTAGCGAAAATTTTTAAGAAGAGCTCATATCTTTGAAAGTATTTATATATATATATATATATATATATGATCAAAAATATATTGTACTAATAAAGCTATGTATTTTGTTTCCCATTTTTGGACAATAGATTCTATTGGTCCTCAAAAAAATCGCCTATAGCCTTAAGTTAGTACTTTCATTTTTAAAACATTCCATCTAAGGATTTAATTTTCATTGTGGCCTTCAAAACATCCTCCAATTAGGATCTCAGGTTTAGAAAGATTCACCTTTTCAAGCTCAAGCAATATTATTAAAGCTTGAGCATTGGAATTAAGACTTACATGGTTGGATCTTGCTCCTAATGGCTCCAATTGAGGTCGTACATGGCGTTAAAATGTATCGTCTTCACTTTGCTGAATTGAAGGCTGTGAAAATTCTACTAATTTTTCAAATCTTGCACAATAAGTGAATCTTTTGAATCTTGTTCTTTTAATGCTTGAAGGTTTGACATGGTGATTGACTTCCTTCTACTACTTTGTTCTCTCTTGAAATAAATGACTACATTCTGATAAAGGCTTTAATTTAATTCTCTACTTCTTATGAATATTCTTCAAATCCAATCTTTATTAAAAAATTATCATCTAACATGTTTGGATTCTTCATGATTTTGAATTTTTATACTAGGCAGTGATTGTTATATTCTTTTCAAAATATGTAACTTTCTATAAGGTTTTAAAAGAAAAACATAAAAAATTAGATGTATCTTTATAAAAAATGGTAATTTTAAGCGATATTCCATTGAATTAATTTGTTTCTAAATAGAAAATGATCCTAATGTCTTATAGTCCAACTTATCATATGGTCACTTGATCTTGATATTTCATTGAAGAAGCCATATCTTATTTCCAATATAAAAAGCAAGTGGTTGATTTCTGAATTTATCTACAAATGCCTTGTAAGCATCTTGAGTTGCTTGAAATTGAATATTTAAGATTTTTTAGTATTGCGATAGATGCTTTACAAATCATTTAGCTATTGGATTGTTATTCTTTAACATACTTCATAGATTAAGCTTTGGATGATATCCATAATTGGAATAAAATGGTGTTTGTTGAGTTGAGGCATGAATAATATTATTATATACAAACTCCGCTAATAGTAGATATGAAATCCAATTGTCTTATTGATAATTGATGCTACATTGGAAATACTACTCTAAAATTTGGTTAATTTGTTCTATTTGGCGATTAATTTGAAAATAGAAAGCCGAAGAAAGTTTAATGTCCACCTTCAATATTTCAAAAAAACATCTCTAAAACTTAGATATGAATTGGGATCCTCAATTAGATATAACATCATCTATTAGACCATAATATTGATATATATTATTAAAAAAGAGCCTTACCATTTCTTCACTAGAAGCAATCTTTTTACAAGGAATAAAATGAGATATCTTTGTGAGTCGATCAACCACTACAAGGATATTATCCAATGAATTGAATGGCAATAGATCCGTCATAAAATCTATTGAAATAGAAGACCATAACTATCTTAGAACAATAAGGGCTATAAGAATCTATAAGGGCAATGTTAAAGATTATTAGACCTTAAACAAATGTTTTCAAGAGAGTACAAAGTCTTTCACTGCCTTCTACGTTTAATGCCACTAAAAATCTTGGAAAATAAGTTCCAAAATCTTATTAAATCCAAAGTCACCTATAGTTGGAAAGCTATAACAAGATTGAAGAATGCATAGTCATATTGGTCCTTCTAGGATATACAAATATTTTTCAAAGTATAAAAGATCTTCCTCAAGTTTAAACTTGTCAACATTTTTTTTTAGATGATACTTAACATTAAGGGCCAAAGCATCATTAGTAGTTACAATATGCATTTCATTGAGGAAATTAGAAACAATAGATGCTGATGTAATAGTGGCGCAAAGGCAAAATTGCTTTGGCTTTACAAAAATTACATATTATTGATCAAATATTGTTTGTCTTATTATTGATACAAGATATGATCTCTTTAATAAAGCATTAGATAATCCATGCTACTTGTAGGTTGATAAGTGATAATAAAATTAAATCAAGATAATGATATATTTTATTGAGCTTGGTAGCAATTAAGAATCCAAGTTGACATAAAATATTTTAAATTATTGTGATTTTTATATATAGTTACAAGATACATTTTTCTTTCAAGAAAATGATGCCATTCTTAAAAAGAATCCACAATAGCAAGAAGTTCTTTATTGTGGATTTTATAATTAATTTTAGTAGTAGAAATTTTTTAAAAATAAAATATAATAAGATGGAGTTTATTGTCTATATCTATTTATAAAAGTACAGCCCCTAGTGCAAAATCTGAAGCATCAGTCTCTATATAGAATACTTTTATAAAATCTAGATGCACCAAGATTGGGGCTATAATAAACACCATCTTAAGGTCTTAGAATGCCTTCTCTACTTAAGGCCCCCATTTAAACTTGTCTTTATATGTCAATCGAGTAAGAGAGGTAGCAACTTGAGAGTAATTTTTGATGAAGATGTGATAGAAGTTAGCGAATTTGAGAAAATATTGTACATCTCTTACAATCTTTGGAATGGCCCATTACATAATTGCCTCTATCTTCTTAGGATCCATCATCAAATCCTCAATAGATATGATGTATTTCAAAAATTCCATCTTTGATTGATGAAATACACATTTCTCTGGTTTGACATATAAATTTGTATTTTATAGTTTTTGTAATACCAACTTAACAAGTCCTTTGGATTCTTCCAGATTTTTTGAGTAAATGAAGATGTCATCAAAATAGATCACTATAAACTTATTTAAGTACTTTTAAAAGATGTCATTTTTAAAAAGATTATAGATTGGATCAAAAAATAGTTGCATTCTTTCTTGAAGATCTATAACACAATTGTATGGTCAATGCTCCGGTAATATATCAACATTCTTCTTCTAAAAAATATCTTGAAATTCACTATATTGCTCTAAAATACTTGCCAATAGAGCCATATCTTCTTTAGTTGGAATTGCATAAGTAAAAAATGATATATCTTCTTTGGCCAATCTTATAAAAGTCCTTGCTCCAACAAATAAAGATTTACCAACTCATGACTATTTACAAAGTTTTCTTATAAAGATTTCTATTGAAAATGTTATTCTTTATGACTTCCAATTCATAGATGGATTATATTTTTTCAACCAAAAAAATCCAAGAATAACAAGATTTAAAAGAGTCCTAATAATATTGAATACAATTTGGCTGCTATGATCTTTGAACAACACTTCTATAGTTATGGTTTCATTGATGATACTACCAGAGGATAAAGATTGTCCATCTATTACCTCTACATGAATAGGTTTGAATTTTTGTATTAAAAGAATTTTATGAAGTTTAGTGAATGCTTTATCTACAAAACAAGCGGATGCCTCCTAATCCAACAATGCGATTGTCTGAAGCTTTTGAGGGCCAAAACAAAAAAGAATTATAAAACAAGCAGTAGATTGAGCAAAAAAAGAAGAACTTGAAAAATTTTATAATGTTGAATTGTCCAGCCGCATAGTCCCTACTGTGGTTGAACATCTTTATTTTCTTCAATAATTGCACTCTTGATTTTGGTAATGTATCAATTTTGTTTTTTTGGACAATTGCTAACCTTGTAGCCTTCTTTACTACAATATAGGCATAGACCTTCTTCTATCTGACTCTTCTTTTCTTATGGATTAAGAGGTTTAAAATGTACTGCATCAAATTATATATCTTCTACTTCTAAATGTAAATTCAAAATACTTGTCGATATAACAAGAGAGTGTTGAATTGTATTTTGTCTTGCTGAAGCTTTTAAACGTTGGTATTAATAATGTTAGAATAATCAATTATTACATTTTATGACTTGGCTAATGGTTTCATTGAGCAATTGTGGATCCAAAAGTGATACTAACAAATCCTTCACATCATCTCTTAGTTCCCAATAGAATTGATTCATTAAGGCTTCTTTGTTCCAATTAATATTGTACACTAGTTGCCTAAAATTGAATGCATAGACTCATATAGAGAGCGCACTTGAATGCAATGCTTGGATCTTAATTATTGCCTAACAAGCCTTGTCATGTTTTCTAAATGCTTCTGCAAATGCTTCTATGAAAACTTCAAAGTTGCTCAAAATTGGTAATCTCTTTTTCAATAAGGAAATAAACCATGATAGTACTTGTCTTGTAAGCAAAGTGCCAAACAATCCAACCTGTGATTTTTTTGTTGGATAAGTATCAAGTTATAGAACTATTATCAATCAAATTTGGTTGACAAATCCTTGGAACTTTGAACATGTACCGCCATATTTCTCTAGAAGACTAACTCAAAACTCCTTACATTACTAAAAAAAAAGATTTCTTTGGCATAGCATAGGTAGTACTGCATCCTCAAGCATAAAAGTTGGAGGTAGATGTAGTCTAGATTGTGGTACTCTAGATGTTGCATTGTTGTGTTGTAATACGTTTATGTAGTGAAAATATAAACAAGAATGATTTTTTATTTAATATTTAATTATCTTAATTCAATAGAAACTTAAGATACTTAAAAAAGATTTTATGAAAGCCTCTTAAATTTTTTTCTTGTCTTAATAGCTAATAGATAAAAATTAGTTATTAATTTTTTTTTTTTAGATTATAAAAATTCTTTTATTATTTTTATAAAGCCATAAATTAATAAAAATAATATAAGAGAGATAAATAATTAATATAGTTGATACTAGGATTAAATTGAAAATAGGATCAAGCTTAAATATCCTTAGGATAGCTTCGATTCATATCTACGGGTTGATCGTTTATGGAATAAGATTGAAATCAAATCTCTAGCCACAAAAATAGCCACTAAAGGCAAAATATCAAGTCATTTGGAGATTAGCAATTAGGATTGGAGAATTAATTTTAAGCTTATTTCAAAGGCATAAGACTTATTTCTGTAGGATTTGAGAGGACTTTGCAATTATTATCTAAAGTCAAGGTTTATATTGGTGATTTGGATTTTATGCAATAAAATTAGGGACTAGCACTCTTGACTATTTTGTGCAATTGGTATAACATCTTTAATTGAAAGTTTAATAATATATAGATAATTGAATGTACTAAGATTATATAAAAATTTATGATAATCTAATAATGTAATTGAGAGGTATTTGATCTTTAGTATACGAAGATACTAGAAATTGGTAATTTAGGATTGTTTAGGGTTTTTAAAATATTTAGAGATTTATTAGTTGAAATAAGATGAAATTTGGTATATTATTAGAAATCTTAGAGATCAAGCTATATATCAATTTTGAACTAAAGTTAATAATTGGAAAAGGAAAAATTGCTATTGGAATATCTACATCAACTTTCAAGTTGGTAGCCAAGTGACATCAGTGTGGATTTTGGATGATTTTCTACAATTTATAAGTTGAATTGAGCTGAAATTTTCTAAGCATGTAGAAGACTTATAGCGGTATTTGTATGAATATTTTTATATTAAGTGGTCGGTCAAATTAAAAGTTATAGCTTGCTAAAGCTCATTGACTAGAATTGGGACTTGCAAAAAAAAATCTAAGTTGCCTAATTGTAAAAGTAACAAAACAATTGGATTTTGTGCATAATTGGAATTATCAAGAAGAATATTTTTGAGCAATTTGTATTGGCTTTAAGCACTTTTGAATTTAAATTCAACTCATATTCTTCTTATATAGATGAAATTTATTAGAATTTCTTGCATACTTATAAAATGCAACTTCAGCTTCCACAGCCAGGTAACCAATACATTTCCAAATAAGATAATATGTAATATAATGTAAGTAGTGAATCCAATATAAAGATTTGTAATAGAAGGTGTTAGATTTTATTTATGGTTATTTGAAATTAATGGCTCAAGAAGGCAAGAAGGTTGAATTTGGAATTTTTGATAAAGCTTTGGATGGCACTTCAAGTGGATGTTCAAGTAGAGCTTCAAGTGGATGTTCAAGTTGAGCTTCAAGTAGATCTTCAAGTAGAGCTTCAAGTGGATTTTCTTCTGATGGATAAGGTATGTATTTGGATCCAAGCACTCTAATTATGTTTCAAGCATTTATATTATTTATGCAACAACAATAGGGCAATGATTGCAAAGAGGCTTTGTCAATCAAAGCATTATAAGCAATGGTTAACAAAGTTGACCAATTTGATGGAAAGAATATTTTTAAGTTTTTGAGATATTATGTATGAGAAATAGAATTGAATTGTATTTTTGGCAAAAAGAGATGATTCTATTATTTGAGCTTATCACAATGCTAGAGATAAGAGAACATATAAAATTGATTATGGAATAATTTGGAAGTTCTTAGGAGACATTCTTCCATGCATTGAGAGATAAATATTTCTTGAAAGACTTTGATTGAGTCACTAAGAAATCATTTTTGGAATAGATTGAGTATTCTAATAAAAAATTACAAGCTATCAAATTGTTAAGAAAGTTTGAGAGGCAATATTTTCAATTATCAAAAGTAGAAAAGATAACATTGGGATCAAACAAGGTTGAATTATTTCTTCCTTGAAGCAGTAATAGATTTAAAAGGGGTGCTTGAGGAGCATGTCTTCAATGCTAAAGCTGAATTTATATTGAAGGAGATTTTGGATATTGCAAAAAAAAAAATTTTATGATGTCATTATTGACAATATTAAGTGGAAGAGGCAATTGGATTAAATCATACTATTGATGTACATGTATGTGAGAATGAAGAAGATGAATTTGATAATTGTTGCAAACAATCAACAAATAAAGGAAGGAGTCATAATCAAAGAGTATGTTTTGATAATCAAAGTGATAAGAAAAAAGAGATTTTAAGTCATTATACTTGAAAGCATTGGACTAGAGCAACTGTAAAGGCATTAGTGAAGATTAGAAATATGAATGAGCCAATTGTTGTTTTGATTGACCATGATTTGGAGATAAATCTTATATCCAAAGATCTTTGCATGAAGCAAAAGTAGCTGATTGATATGGAACATCGATGGATAATATGAGTAGTTAGTAATATATGAGGTGAATTATATGGTATTTGTCCAAATGTGAAAATTTGGATTAGTAATATTGCAATGGAGCAAATTTTTTTGTTCAAGATATAACACCTTATACTCTTATTTTAGAACAACCATATGTCATTGCAACTTGGATGGAAACAAAAATGCTTGGTGATAGTTCAGCTTATATATAGATTTGTAGTGAGGATGGAAAAAGAGCAATACAATTTTTGATAATGCTTTAAAATCATGAGCGGAATCTAGACAAATTGAGAGAAAATCTATTGTCAAGGATTATTGAAGAATTTAAGGATTTTTAAAGAGTACCACTATAAAGCGGGATTATGGAAGTACAGAAGATGAGGTACTCTTACAAGATGTTAAAAATACCTATTGTTAGAAAGGAATTGAAGATTTTTAAAAGATAAGATAAAAAAATCAATGTGGAGGATCATATTAAGGATATCAATGATTTTGAAGAAGATAATTGTATTGAAATAGATGATGAATATAATGATAAAGAACTTCATGCAAAAAATGAAGAGATGTTGTGATACCAATTATGACATATGGTTCACTTGGCGCATACTAGAAGATGTACAAGTTTAGAGAGGGTGGATGTATTAGGGATACAAGATAACGGGTAGCAAAGAAATAAAGAAAAAATCACAAAATTAGAATAATTTTAAATACAAAGAACTAGATGGAGAAGAATAAAGAATTAGATTATTGACAAGAACAAGAAACTAAATTGATATTAAGAAACAAAGCAATACTTTGGATTGCTCCAAGCCTTGTGCTGGCAAGATTAAAGCGCACCTTGGTCTTGCTTCTTATATATACTACAAAACCTATGTCCTATTGAACCTTCTAAAAGTATCTTAGAAGATTTTAAAAGACCAAAGAAGATTCTAGAAGACTAAGATAAGTTTAAGAAGACTAAAGATGATATTAGAAGATTTTAAAAGGCTACAAGAGATTCTAGAAGATTGAAAAAGATTCTAGAAGATTTTAAAAGATTTTAGAAGATTCTTAAAAGATTAAAGAAGATTTTATAAGGTTCTAGAAAATTCTAAAAAATTAAAAAAGATTCTAAAAGACTACAAAAGATTTTAGAAGATTATAAAAGATTTTAAAATGTGATGACTTAAATTATGTCCATGACATCACCTCCCATTCTAGTAACAAGGTCCACGAGGAGCCAAAGTGATTTGATGATCAAATCACATATGCAAGAAATCTTGAATTTGTTGGAGTATATAAGTAACATATTCTATCTTTTGTTCATTGATCATTGATTCAATAAGACCCTTGAAGTAGCATCAATGACTTCTAGCTATAACCTCTATTGTATCAATGTGTCACGGACATAAGATTTACTCCAATAAATTATCTAAGTAATATAAACCAATAGAAGTAGGTATAATAAGTTGATGTGATAATATCTGATAGAAAAGCTTCTTAGAAGCTTCATAGATGGAAAATCACCTTTATACATGTCTATAGGTGATTGGTAGGTTAAAAACTTGGTCAACAAGCTAGCCACATGGCACATATGTTGATAACTTGCGGAACAAGCCAAGTACGTGGCGCACATGTGGGAAACTTGTCATGTAAGTTTGACACGTGTTTTGCAAATGAGACATGTGTATGAGGTCCTATAGAATACCGCCATGTAGTTCTTAGTTAGATAGTATTTATAGAGGCAAGAGTGAAGCCGTCTTCACTCTTGTGAACTCCTTTCTTGGTTCTAGTCTAGTTTCAAGAGTCTTCATGTTCCAATTTTTGGCAATAGCCATTCCAATTTTTTTTGAATATACATACTTTCTTATTCTCATTTTGTGACTTTTCTTTGATACAATTTCCATTAGATTATGTATCTTTTTTTAGTTCATGTCCTTGACAGATTGACAAGAGTACACTTATAATATCATAGCTTT
>JAWRVF010001795.1:0-42006 GCA_036785485.1 Physcomitrellopsis africana | reverse complement strand
GTAACCAAAAGAAAAGAAAAGGAACATCAAAGTGAAGATTCGGCTCTCTTTTCAAGACAAGGCAAAGGTACCTATTCCAACCAACATGACAATGTGAGAAGCAATATAAGAATTTGCTTCATTTGTGGAAAACCGGATCATTTTGCACGAAATTGCTACAATGCTAAGAAAGGAGAAAGAGAGAATGCTAACAATGCTTGTGATGAAGTTGGAGGAGATGATTATGCATTCATGGCAAGTGAAGACACCTCTATGGCTGCCATGTCCAAATGGATCATTGATTCGGGTGCTATCAAACACATGACTCCATGCAAGTGTTCATTTGACACTTATGAGGCAATTTCAGCAACAAAGGTTTAGTTAGGAGACAATGGCATGGTACAAGCCATTGGAATTGGCTCCATATTGGTGGACATTGTTGTGAAGAATCAAACCAAGAAGATGAGATTGAAAGAGGTCCTACATGTGCCACAGATGAAGAAGAACCTTCTTTCGGTGAACAAACTTGTTTCTTATGGTTGTAAGGTGCAATTTGATATGAATGGATGCTTTGTAAAGACATTGCATGGAGATGATGTTTTGAAAGGCTTTAGAGATGGCAATCTCTACTTCATCAATTGTAAGAAGGTGAATGGAGTTGAAGTGGCAGCATTTGCTGAATTTCCACAAGATCAAGACAAGTTTGGCATTTGGCATCGATGCCTTGGTCATTTGAATGCCAAAAGCATGAAGGAGCTCCAATCCATGGTAAGTGGTTTAGATCTTGGTCAATGCTACGACAATGCTACCACACTTGCTTGTGAAGGTTGTATTCAAGGCAAGCAACAAAGGGCTTCATTTCCAAGTGGAGTTGCAACACGTGCAACTAAGTTGTTGGAGATTGTGCATTCGGATGTTTGTGGACCTATGAGGACGCCATCAATAGGAGGAGCAAGGTACTTTGTCACCTTTATTGATGACTTTTCAAGGAAGGTGTGGATTTTCATTCTCAAAGCCAAGAGTGAATGTTTTTCAAGGTTTAAGGAGTTTAAAGCACTTGTCGAGAAGCAATGTGAATGCAAGATCAAGGTATTGCACACGGACAATGGAGGTGAGTATTTGTCAAAGCATTTTGATGAGTACTTGAAGATTCAAGGTATTGTAAGACAAACGTCTACTCCTTACACTCCACAACAAAATGGAGTTGCTGAAAGAGCAAATCGCACCATTGTGGAGATGGCAAGGAGTATGCTTCATGCTCAAAATCTTGGATATGAATTTTGGGCGGAAGCTGTGGTGAATGCAGTATACACAAGGAATAGATGCCCTACAAGTACACTCACATCAATGACTCCACAAGAAGCTTGGAGTGGGAAGAAACCTTGTGTTTCACACATGAGGACTTTTGGATGTATTGCTTATGCAAAGGTACCAGATTGTATGAGGTCCAAACTTGATGCAAAAGGTACAAAATGTGTGTTTGTTGGATATTGTGAAGGTACCAAGGCATATAGGCTTATGTATTTAAATACCAAGAACATCATCAAAAGTCGTGATGTTGAATTTTTAGAGCATAAAAGTGCTTGTGAGCACTTAGAGATGTCCCCAAGTGGGAATAATGGTGTGTTTGTGGACACATCTTCAATTTCAACAAAGAAAGAAGAAGAAGATAAAGACAATGAAGATAGTGGAGATTTGAATCAACATGAAGAACCAAAGATGATGAAGAAGAAAGTATATGCAATTGGTAAGACTAGCAATGAAGAAGTTGAAGATGATGATGATGATGATGAGGAATACCAACCTTTGAATGAGAAAAGACAAACTTCAAAAGAAAAGAAGGTTGGAGGAGGCCATGGAGTACATCAAGGTGAATCTTCTTCAAATGAAAGGAGATATCCTACAAGAGAAAGAAAACCACTTGGTGAATGGTGGAAGAACCATATCTTTCCTCAAGTAAGTGAAGAACATGCCAATGTTGTACTTCTTGCTGATCCATTGAGTTTATGTGATGCAATGAAGTCCACGGATGCATTAAAGTGGGAGGAATCTATGGAAGAAGAGTACAAATCTCTCATGGAGAATAGAACATGGGAATTGACTCAACTTCCACCAAATCGATCTTCAATTGGTTGTAAGTGGGTGTTTAGAACCAAGAGAGATGCAATGGGCAATGTTATGAGATATAAGGCAAGAATAGTTGCCAAAGGATATTTATAAGTTGCTGGTGTTGATTTTAATGAGACATTTGCTCCCGTGGCCAAATTCACCACCATTAGAACCATTGTGGCAATTGGGGCAGCAATGGACTTGGAAATGCATCAAATGGATGTGAAGACAGCTTTCTTGAATGGAGAGTTGGAAGAAGACATCTATATGGATCAACCTCAAGGATTTATTGAAGAAGGCAAGCAACATCTTGTTTGTAAGTTGAAGAAATCCTTATATAGACTCAAGCAATCACCAAGGGCATGGTATCAAAGAATTGATACATTCTTTGTTAATGAGGGATTTGTAAGGAGTGAGGCTGATCATTCTATGTATGTGATACAATTAAAAGAATTTTTGTTGATTGTTATTCTTTATGTAGATAATTTAATCATCTTAACCAATACTTTGAAGATGATGGATTAGTTAAAGGTAAAGTTAGAAAAGGAATATGAGATGAGTGATTTGGAAGAGCTTCACTATTGTTTAGGAGTGGAATTTGCAAGAGATCATGCTAAAAAGACCATCACAATGAGCCAAAGAAAGTATATTGAGGGAGTATTGAAATGATTCAACATGGAAGATTGCAAGTCTATTGGAACACCTTTGGAGTCCAATTTGAAGCTGATGAAGCTGACGGATGAAGAATTTGCTCCAAGTTGAAGGTGAAATCTCGGATTATTTCAAGTACAAAGCGTGATAGAACTCCCTTTCATGTATCTGATAAGTTCTTTTCAGGAATTGGATCTTGCATATCGGTGGAATGTTTGCGTAAGTCGGCCATGTGAAAGCGGAGATAATCATTGGGCAACTATTAAGAGGATCATGAGGTACTTAAAAGGCACATTGGACTTTAAATTGTGCCTTGGAGGTGATAATATTGCTTTGCATGGTTATTGTGATACGGATTGGGCAGGAGATGCAAATGATAGGAGGTCAACAACGGGCTATGTGTTCTTTGTTGGAGTGGGAGCAATTTCATGGAATTGCAAGAGGCAACCCATAATTACAAGGTCTACAATGGAGGCAACATGGTTAAGACAAGTTTTGGAAGACATTGGACTTCTACAAGTGGGAGCAATTCCAATGATGTGTGACAATCAAGGATGCCTTGCTTTTGCAAAGAATCCAAAGCATCATTCAAGAACGAAGGACATTGACATTTAACATCACTTCATACGAGAGAAGATTGAAATGGGAGTAATTGACTTGAAGTATTGTGCAACGGAAGACATGCTTGTTGATTTGTTAACCAAGGCATTGGTAAAGGATAGGCATCATATGCTGACAAAGGCATTAGGTTTGAAAGTCTTTGACAATTAGCAAAGTGGGAGTATTAAGATAAATAGATAATATTAAAAGTAGAATAAGTTACCAAGTAAAAGATATTATCTTAGGTAGATTGCTAATAGTCAAAGGGTTGTCTCTTGATAAGTGGAAAGGCCATCCTATGCATATGGTAAGGCCAAGGGCCAAAGAGACAAAGTCAAGAGGATAAAAGATATCCTAAGGAATATTCTAAGACTAGATAAGAATATAAAGTATATGCCATAGGATATACTTGAGATAGGTGAGATGCCAAAGTATCCTATGGATATAATGGATATGCTAAAGGCATATAGGATATGCTAAAGATATATTAAATATGCTAAAAGTATATCCTTATAGAAGATAAGATGTCAAAGGATATACTTGGTATATCCTTTGATGAATGTAAAAGTTAAAGGATGGATGTTGTCATTAAGGGCAGCAACCACCACCTATAAGTAATGGGTGTTGGAAGAAAGAATTATCTCATTCCACACTTCTCTTATGTGCAACCTTATTGATTTCTACTTACTTGTGTTATGCTTGTTGTGTTTCTTCAATACTACCTCTTGATCATCCAAAATTGTTAGAAAACCCATGTTAAGAAATTACAAAAATTGACCAAATTTTATAATTGACAATAAATTTGTAATTATCTGTGTCAATGACATAAACAAAATAAAAATAAAAATAAAAAATTCCTATTTATTTTCAAAATTTGAAACTACCTTTAAAAAGTATCATAAAAAGTACATAGTAACAATAATAAAAAGTAATATTATAAAAAGTAATTTAACAGAGATGAGTTTTTATGTTTCATCGACGGAATTCATCCACATAACGACATTCATCCATTGCTCACATGGTGAAGGCCTGGCGGAGTTCTTCTTCGGAGCTCTACCCGACCAGAATACGGTGCCCCGATCTCTTCAGCTTGTTTCAGGTTTCCGATTTGAAGTTGCATGGCGCCGCTAATTCCTGGTTCCAACGCCACCCAATCGTGTAGCTGGGAGCTTAGTATGTGATTGTGTGAAGAATTTGCTTCACAGCCTACTCGATGGCGGCGAGATTGTTGAGATCAGGTGGGCGGGGGACGTTCTGTTCACCTCATCTGCAGCGGATGCTTGGTTTTTCCCCGTCGACAGGTGCCGTGAGGCCTGCAAGTTCCGCTGCCGAAATCTCAGCGGCTGCTTCGACCCTTAAGCCGGGTGAGCTGGTGAACTTACCGGTGGTTGTTTGCAGTTCATTGTATAGGTTTGTTGTTTTTTTTGACTCTTTTGCATTAGCGAGTGTCGATCTCGAAATGGTGCATTTTTTTTTATTTTTTTATTTTTTTTTCCCCTGAGATGTTTGTTTAGACCTATTCCTCCGATTCGGTGGGTATAATGAGAAGCGCCACAGAGGAGGTGGATCAAGAGTGCATTGTAGCACTGGTTGACGAGGGTTTAGGGTTTATACTCTTTTGTGTTCCTTTTCTTTTACCGAAGGTTAGGGTGAATGAAGAGAAGTATGCATTGACTGTCGTTTTTCTTTCGTTCGACTACAGAAGAAGCAGGGAAGAAATGGGGATTATCAGTGCTTGTCCTGCTTGTGCCGTGCGCAGCTACTTTCGGTTTGGGTTCCTGGCAATTAATTCGTCGTGCGAAGAAGGTAGCCAGTGTAACTTATTTTTCAGCGCATTCATTCATGCTACCATTGTTCCCTATTTTTTTCTACGAGGGTTTCATTTTTAAGAATTGAATTCACTTTGCCTTACTTAGCTCGATGTTATATCGGGTGTAAGTGCCACATCAGATGCATTCTATGTTCCGTCTGGAATCGTTGTAACAACCGGTCTAAACTGCTCATCGCATTGTGCTTTTGCATCAATATCACTGAGTTTTATTTGAGTCTAAGCGTCTGGTTTCTAAGATGGGGTTGGTTATTATGGCTTGAGACAGTTGCCTGAGAGGATTAGGTGTATGTGCAGATTGAGCTGTTGAATTTCAGGCGAGAGCGATTTGAGGAAGACCCAATCGCTTTTGAGGAGGCACTTAGCATCAAAAGTCAGAATGCAGAATCTGCCTCGGACGTCCTACAATATAGAAAAGTGTATTGTGAAGGGATCTTGGATGAATCAAGGTCCCTTTTTGTAGGTCCACGATCTAGAACTTTGTATGGGGCAGCAGAGAAGGGATACTATATGATCACACCTCTCATCGGCAAATCAAAAGACGATGACAGGTGAATACTTATCTGCGTATTGATTTTTGCATGCACTCTCTCCTGTTTTTATTTGTTGATTGGCTTCATAATTAAGATCCTACACAATGAAGTTTAGCATGGATCTCCTTTTGTTGAGCGAGTCACATGTAATTACATTTGGGATTTGATCCATATTGTTCATCGTGGTTCGCTGAATATTGTCAGTTTCCAGAAGATGATGTATCATTCGTGTTAGTTTATATAGGTATCTAATATTGGGGACCGCTTGGTGTTAGAGTGCAGCTCCCGGTATTAGTCAATCAAGGATGGGTGCCCTCTAGTACGCGAAATCAAGCATTGACACAGGAGCAGCCTGTTCATGTCGTGGTAAAAAGTGCACCTGAAGAGAAAGAAGTAAAGCAGAGTTCATGGTGGGGCGGATGGGGCAAACCTCAGGCCACTGAAAAGGTGATGATTCTCTCTGAAGTGGTCTTTATCTAGTTGTTACATATTTGGAACTCATCTACTCTAAAATGGAAGTCTTGTAAGGAAGCAGTTCAAAAGTGCATTACGTGTGATTTTACACCATTTAGTAGTTTAATTTGTTTTTTTTCAATCTTCCTTAAACTCAGAATTTAATATATGTCTTTCGACGATCGCACAGGAGTGTCTATATAGGGTATGAAAGAATGATAAATTCATATCTTTATCTCCATTTTTCTGGTTTATTTCATTTTATTTTATTTTATTGATTTATTCTCTTGGTTTTATGACTACAAACTTCATGTTCATCTATACGTTTATCTCTTCGATTGTTTTTCTCTTCTAGAATTTATACATCTAAATTATAAATCGTATCTTAACACATTTTAGGACACGGTGGTGGAGGAGGAGCCTGCAAAGCCCATAGTCAAGGTGGTTGGTGTGATTCGGGATGGAGAACAGCCTAACATGTTTGTGCCCAATAATCAACCTGCGATAGGACAATGGTTCTATGTCGACGTTCCAGCCATGGCCCAGGTGATGGGTCTTCCTCCTGACGTTACCTACATGGAGGCTGTAGCTGCATCTTCACCAGACAGGGAAGGCCGAAAGAAGTTTCCACTTCCTAAAGAATCAGACTCGTTTTTGAAGTCGTCAGTCATGCCTCAAGACCACCTCAATTACGCGCTTACTTGGTGCGTACTTGGCTAAACTGTTTTCCTTGATGTCTGAATGCATTAATGTTCAACTAATCAACATCGTTGGCTGTTATAATAGACTAGGAGTCATTCTTTGGACATCATTCTTGCAAACACTTGACAGTATGTAACAGTTGGTGTGGCAATCAAGTTAATGTTCATAGGGGTTTGTTGTATTTTGTAGGTATACACTATCTGCTGCCACCACCTTCATGACAGTAAAGCGATTGAAGAGTGGTAAGCGTGGCCGATAAGAGCCTTAAGGCAAGCATTGGTCTTCAGCATGCATTGACTTATTGAGTGAGCCCAGTCATTCATTTGGGGTTACGTTCAAGGCCTTCGTTACAGTTTGTCTCATGGGTTGGTGCAATATTTTCTGTTGCTTGACAACCCACTGAGCATTGGCGTCCCTTATGTAATGAAAAACATTATTTGTTAACCAGTTTCATTCCTAAAACAGTTCACTGATTCATTATTTGATGCTGATCAAGGATACGTTTTCGAAATGTATCCACGTCTATCTTGCTAGAATTGGGCAATCTATCTGATTGATCGCGGTACTGCATGCCTCGTAGCAAGTTTAGTCACCTCGTCGTTGACAGAAAATCTTGAGTTTATTTACGTTTTTGTGAATACGAATGTTTTTGCTATTCGGTAGGAACTAAGTAGAGAAAGAGTCCCGTGGCGAAGTCGATTTTTCTAGATGCACCATGTAGCCGTACATCACTAGGACCTGCACGTTGGTCTTTACAAAAAAAATGTAGACTACTGTGCAATCCGAAGTTGTAGATGCTTCATTTACAACTCAATGCGGATTTTCCAGCCTAATCCATGCGCTTTGACTTCGCTTGCTCTGCTCGGAATTCTGCAATGTGAGCATCCATCTTGCTTCGCACACTTTTGCTGAAACCTGGATATGGCTCGAAGTCGAAAACGTTGTGCAGAATCTGCATAACAAGTGAATCCTCTCATCAGTCATCTTTTGTGTTGGTAGCGAACCCTATTAAGGCCTTAAACTACTACTAGTGCTCAACAATACAGCTTTCAAAATTTGAGGTTTATGACATCCTATGATTTCTCAAACGTTTAAGTGGTATTTCGTAGAAAACTCATGTTTGACATTTCAAACAAGTTGGAAAGTGTACCTCAAGCAATACAAAATAAGGAGCCATCATAAAAGTAACCACGAAATTATCCACCATTGGAGGCGCTTGCTTCTGTTTTCACAAGACAATGGCAGCGGACGAATATGAAACCAGTGAGTGCAAGTCCAATGTTTCTACACCGCTGCGGTTCATGATGCAAGAGCGGAGTGACAATGATAAAGCATACAGACGTGCAGAGATACGGGTAAATACTAACCTCGAATATACCATGGTCGATGAATTGGATTGATCAACAAACAAACTGCGAAAGTGCTACAATCTGCATGCACACCCTCAATAAAGATTTGTTTTCAGTATTCCAGTCATTAATATCCTTCACTAGTTGCACACAAAATATGACAAATGGAAGCAGCTTTAACTATGGTACCTTCCACCCAGAAGCGAAGGGGATCTTCTGAGCAACAGCGTTCGCTCCCATCCAACACAACAGTACCAGGAGAGCTGCCCAAGTTCCCAACTTGGGCTTCAAGGCAACGTAGAACAATGCATACACACACCCTGCAACGAAACACCAATTGAGCACCATGTACTCGTGGTAAGGCAGAGCAGCCATGAAAGGCAGCTGTGGCGACAGGGGCTTCGTGTATGCGAGTAGCATGCCGAGCGTGAACAAGATAGGCCAGACAAAGCAGACATGAATCAAGACGTTGATCTTGTGGCTATGGTATGGCCCATAGAATGCGAAGTGCTTCTCAAGATCGAAAATTCCAGTCCCCCCCCCATGGCTTTGAACCAAAGGTTGCAGACTTCAAAATTCTGTCAAGAGTCA
The DNA here is from genome assembly GCA_036785485.1 of Physcomitrellopsis africana. Lineage (NCBI taxonomy): Eukaryota > Viridiplantae > Streptophyta > Bryopsida > Funariales > Funariaceae > Physcomitrellopsis > Physcomitrellopsis africana. Next base: position 33,211 of record JAWRVF010001795.1, on the reverse strand, counting down.
GCACGTCCACGTTGACAATGAGTATGCCATGCCAGCACGTATCATTATGCACGGCGATCTGCTTAAGACCTGGTTAGGAGGCCGAAAATGTGAGAAATTTGATGAGTAATAGTCCAGAGCTGTAACATAGGACATTGGTGTTTCTGAGTTTCTAAGTTGGATGAAGATTGTTGAGAGCCATTGTAAGTATTAAATTTGAGTAGATAAAATTACGATCGTTTCAATTTTGAAACGTCGAAAATGCTATAGGTGTAGAGGATGGATGGCAAGATGAGGTGATGCAAAATTGAGATCCGCATCATGTTGGTTTCAGAGTGAGCAGAGTGATATGTCTGAAACTTGCTTGAGGTAAATAACTCGCCACTGTCGACCATACAGTCATGCCATCTGGTTTACACAAACATGTAATTTTTTTCCAAACAAACCACAACGAAAACGTCGATTAATCTTGTCAGCCAGGGTTTCTGTGTTGAATGTGACCTTTGTTTAAAGCCTTACTGCTGTCACTGCTGCAGAGTTTTGCTGTCCCGACGGTCCCTCTTCACTTGAAGATGGCATCGTAGCACTTCGAATTGGTACTAAACGCACAAAATGTATCGGTAGTCGTATGTTACCGGACGCAACTTCTCGCCATCCAGATATCTACTGGCATATTTCTTACTTCACAGAATTCCTACGCATCTCTTGCCGGAATTCCAGTGTTTGGTACAATCACGTATTCAACAGAGGCTGTGACGTGACATGTCGAATGAGAAGCAACCTCTTAACCACGAAGATAAGTGTGGTCGAGAACATAAAGCTTAACAGACACTCGAATACTGTGAAATTTTAACTGATTACTCCGTAACTTGAATGAAGCATGATCGAAGCGGGAAGAAATCTGGTGAAGTTGGACCTCGCGACGGTCTACCCCTTAGGGGTAGTTTTTAGCCGCAAGAGACAGTTCGCATCAGGAATGTGAAAATCCTAAACATACACCAACTAGGAAAAGGCTCACTCTAATCCGGCATTCTAGACAGCCTCCATGCGCACGTGCGGATCAACTCAAGCGCCCGTAAAATTTCAAACGATGATTGCGCAAAACCTGGTTGCTTCATCATGGCTGCCAGAGCAGGAGACCAAAAGTAACTCAAGGAATCAGTAGGTAGGCCCCCGCCAACAGAGGCTACAGAAGTGCCTATCCAGAGAGTCACGCCCATAGTCGAGGAACCAGAACCTAAGTCAAGTGAAAAAGGAGTCATACAATCACTCGCCGGTGATCCTTCACTCACACAAGCAGCGCGAACAAGCCATAGTACCTAGGACATCACCGCGCAAGACCTGGCTACATCGAGAAACACCAGATATCGAAGGTCTCATGCACACTCACCGAAAGCAAGACGAGATCAGAAGCCGCTTCGACAATTTCGCCACGAACCTTAATTACTTCTCGCTGATCGACTGCCTTCGCCAAACAAACTCATGTGAAACCGGAACTCAAAGCTCCATTCGCGCCCCGGATTCTAAAACAGAGCTACAGATATTCAAAGTCGCAAAAGCAATGCATTGAATCTCCATATTAGATAACATGGATGATGACCAAAAATTAATTTTCTCCAGATTTTCAATAGAAATCAATGTGTCCTATACTTGCATGAATTAAAAATGGCTGATAATACTATATTTGATGAAATACTTACGGGGGTATTTATATGTAAGAATATTTATTATTGTGTATAGGAATCCATCCAAATACAGCCTGGATAGCATTCATCCATGTGGATGACTCATCCGCCCTAGCCATGCTTAGTTGGCTTTGGCCACCGTGGGGTGGACTGTGGGTTGAAGCGCACGACAGCTTATTGGTTCAATTTAGTTTTGAAATTAGCGCTTCCCGTGGTGTTGTGAATTCCTCTACAATCTCTGGTGGTTGCACTGCTGAATGCTGTGAATCTGGCGGTCGAGTTTCTCACATTTTTTAATTCAGTGTCGAAGCTCTTTTTTTTGGAGGTTCGAGTGATGACTGTTGGGGGTTGAGCTCCGTGAAGGATCACTTCGACGACGAAGTGATTTCTGGGTGTTGCGTCTTGTAAGCTTTCCGAACTCTGTACTATAATTTTCTTCGCTCCTCCACTCGGTTGTGCTTCGTCGGAGAAGTGAATTTGCCACTTCACCGTGTGTAGATCAAATACAAATTCTACCGCGAATGAGAGAGTGATTGGAGTGACCCTGCCTCTAAATTCTCGGACATTTGGCGAGTAATTCTACATTGGGATTTCATGCCACACGTTGTGGAATTTCTCTGGTGTCCTTTCATCATGTCTCCTTTCTCTATGGGATTAAACCAAACCCACTGCTCTTTTAGGTTTGCTTCATGCTCCAAGTTATCGAAATAAATTGTAGGGTTTTAACGATTTCCGCCCTGCTTATTGGACGCGCATCGAACCCCAAGTGCGGCTTCTGGTGTTCCCTACCTGACATTTTGTAATTTAGATTTGCCATTTTACTTTTACATCTTTGGAAAGCTCTTGTTGAGCAGCTTAAATAAATAAATAAATAAAAAAAACCATCACCAAAAAACCTCTACGCAATTTGACGCTTGTTTGTTGGTTTCTCTATACATCAAAGGATTACACATGGATCTTCAAAATCTAGAAGATTGGCTGGTTGCCACATCAGGCCCGTTTTCTTCGAATGTTCAGCCATCAGCTAAGCAAGCGCGAGGGCATGTACCCGCAGCTTGGCAAATTACAGAGGTACGTTTGAGAACTGCTTCTAAGTTATATCAATAATGTTTTTAAGGTTTAAGGGCACATTGTTTGGATTGCAAAGCATTAGATGCTTGATTGATTGAACGGATTTGTGATGAGATAATGCCCGATCGATATTGCCGGTGCTTGCTCATTTAGAGCGCGATTGATAGGGCACTCACAACAACGGTCTGTATTTGGCAGGGATGGGGCAAAATACGTGCATGTGTTCAGCAGGGCTTGCTGGATTCTTCTCATGCAGAAGCTCTCTCTCTTATTGATCTGCATCACAAGTCAGTACATGTGGCAGACCCTCAGGCCAAGCTCCTCCTCGGGCTTTTGACAAAAGTGAGATGTGACAGCGTAGAACTCTTAGGACTTGCCCGGGCTTCATCAGCTCGTATACTGGGTGCGTGGGTGAGGAAAACATTTCTGAACACGAGTGCAAAACCTCTGAAGCAAGCTGAAGAGTTATTGATTACTCTTCTGGGAAGCGTACGCAATTCTTTACACGAGCTTCCACTTTCAGATACCTATGTGAACCAAGCAACCCTCCTTCTTGGATTGGTTTGCTCCGTCCCACAGATTTCTGACGATCAAAGAGACGCATGTCAAAGTGTGATCACATTAGAACTTCTTGCTCGGAAGCATGTAATAGTACAGGGTGAGCTCTCTGTTGTGCTGGCGGGTGTTGGCTATGCCATGTTAACGGGCCATAGCTCTTCAATTGCTTCAGTTTTCTCCGCGGCACTCTCACTGTGGAATTTAGACAATGAGGGACTCAACCTCGGCGACACACAAGGTCCACCATTGCGTGTGTCCTTAATGATTTTTCACCTCCTAGAGTACCAAGGCATGGCTATTTTTTCTAAGAAGAACATCTCCGCTCTATCTGTCTTAGCTGCAATAGTGACAGATATTGCCCAGAAGACTTCTGACACGTCCCCTCCGGCCACTCGGTGTGCGGCTTTCATGGCAGCTGCTGGACTCCGACGAGGCTTGACACAGAGCAGGACGGGAAGCTCAAATAGTCCAGCAGAGCAGGAGATGCAACGGCTGATACTCTCTCTAGAAATGGAACTAATAAGGACATGTGAAAATGCCCTGCGGCATTTGGAGCAATTGAAGATGCATTCTGCTCCTGGAAAAATATACTGGAGTTCCTCTGAGGCTGCACTACGACACGTGCACAGGTGCATGGCTTTAGCATTGGCCCGCAGCAGAGGGCTTCCATGTCACCCATCTTTTCTCCAATGCCTGGCGGTCACCTTATTAACCGACGTCCTATCACTGCATGATTTGTATTCTGCTCAAATTGGGGACCTCAGGCGGCCTTTACAGGATGTACATCAGTCTGGTAGCGCGCTAGGGTTTGCAATGGAACGCCTTGAATCGCACGTAGACAGCTCCTTGTTTCACGAGGTGGGGGCGATTGCCCGGGCTATGTGTGAGCAATATAAGCCAGTCACTGAAGAGTATCAAAACCGCATTGAGCTTCTTGTCTGGCAATTCACACAGGACATGTTCGTCGGTCATCGCACCTTTACTGTTCAATCAGGTAATAATAAGCCCAGAAGCTACAAATGATCTTGAACGATCCAGCTCATGGAGTCGGATGGACCGAGTGGAAAGATGTGAATTTGCGAAAATTAGACTTGTGTGCTTCTAGGACTCATTTCTACGTGCTGTGTGGATCAGGTACTAGGCTTTCAAGAGAAGGAAAGGAAGCAATAGCCGTAGAGAAAGTGCTCATATCTTCGTTTATGACAGTGGTAGTGTTTTTCTCAAGAGCTATTGATACCAAGCCAGGAACGGAGGCAGGTAACCCAATGACAGCAGAAAAAGCCGCAAGAGCACTGAATTCGCTTGCTTGTGTTGAGTTTTGCCGGCGTGTACAAATGCAAGAGTATGGAACTCTTGTGGAGCGTTGTGTCTCCTATCTTTCAGCACATCCTGCTGCTGCGAGAATGTTTGCGGGCTTCTTACCTCCCTACAACAGCATTATTCATTGGCCTGGTATGTACCAGTAGTTATCTTTTGCATTTTCAATTAGTTGAATACAGCAGTTTCGGTTGGTTTTGTTTAGCTAGTACAAATTTATAGTCCTTAAATCTTGTGTCTTTATCTTCTCGTATGACTTCTTATATGGAATTTTTATACAGGTTGTCCAGAACTCATCAATATGGCGTATGATTGGAGTCGTGATGCTGTGCTGACGGCCCATTTATCATTCTACTTACGAGTCTTTCCCTCATTTCTGTTGAATGTACCTGAAGTCACATTCTCAAACGTTGTTGCACCTGTTATGTTCTTGTATCCTCCAAATGCTCCAATGGTTACATTTACTTTACGTTGCATTTAGTGATACTTTTAACGATTTTGTACTTTGCAGATGTTTAACGAAGTCGCTTCTTAGCAGCATGTCCTTGACCCATGTTAAAGATATTTGCAGCACCCAACAGTGTTGGTGTCCAATGCTGCTCATGCTTTGTTTGTACTTTTTCTTGGTCTTGAATCCTTAGGGCCTTCATCAGATAGAACAGATGCCTCTAGAAGTGAACTAGGACAAGTCAGTTTGCGTGAGAAACTCTCTATTTATTACGTGACAAGAGCACTGGAGGTATTGTGCTCTTATAATGTTTTGAGCCTAATTTGATTAATATTGTACCGTTTGTATTCATCCAGCTTATACCTACAGAGTAGAAAATAATGTCTTGGCCAGTATTTCCATGGATCTCATATATCTGTGACAGTAAAACAGGTCAAAGTTGCTAATTGTGTCTCATTCTCGTTGAACACACAATTGGAGTGTGTGCAGACATTTCCAGGAGTGACTCCATTTGATGCACTTGTCTATGGAGTAGCAGCTATTTCAAAGACTCTTCCTCCGGGTAGCCCTGCAACTCTACATTGTATTAATCTGCTCGTTCAGAAAGCATCAACTCTGAAGCCTATGAGCACAAGTGTCAAAGAAGTTCAAAAGGGAGCAGAGAAGGACTTGGATGACCTTGGAGATGCTGAGAAACTTCAGTTGCTTTTGTTGCACTTGATCGGGCGTGTGGACTTGCAGGTTTGTCCTAGTGTTGAGTTGTTTGCAGATATAGCAGATCTCTTCCAGGTACAAAAAACGTCTGCTTGTTGGAGTGTGGGTTGCATGTTGATAGTCGGCCTTTCTTTGACGGCTTTTTTTGATATGTTTACAGGTTCTCCCGGAGCTTTTGAGGCAAACGGCACACTTGATTCTTGGTCTACCTCCTCAGGCACGCACAATAGCACTTGAAAATGCGTTTGAAGTTGTAGCAGGTAGTAGTGACTACACGAGGAAACCGATCGTTATTCCATGGCTCCAGTCTGTGGCCTATCTGGCCACCCGCCAGCCTCCTCAAAGTGCTCCGCCAACTACTCTAAAGAAACAATCAGCTTCTGAGGAAAATATTAGTCTCAACCCTAGCATGGGGATCATAACAGTTGGAGAGCAGAGACATTGTTCCGTACGTTAACAACAATCACTACAGTCCTGTTCGTAAAATATTTTGGAAACACTGAAATCAATGCTGCGATTCTACAGTCTAGTTAAGAGAAACTTGAGGATGTTTAGTACTAAAGAAGATTCACAACAGTACCCGAGCCTTATGTGTCTGACTAATATAGCAAAGCAAATCATCAAATTTATACATTCTGTGGCAGAATCGCTCAAAAGCCTGAGGGTTCATCAGAATATTCTGTGCGCTCGTGGAATGGACTAGACACGATGTGCGGCCAGTCATTGTGGACGCCTTCCTTGACACCGAGAATTTATCTCTGATGTCCATGCAGAGAACACTCCCTGGCGATCATGGATGGGGCAATTTGGTTCCAAATATAGGAAAGAATTAGGATTTGGGCCAATGGGTATCAGCTTCTGAGCTCCCCTGTTGTGCGAAGTCTTCAATCAAAGCTATGTAAACGAATAAGACCTATAAGATGCATAAACTCAGTACTCGAGCCAGCTGGGCATTTGCGAGGCTTGTTCGAATCCTGTGCTTTTCCTCGCAGCATGCAGCAAATCCTCTGTGCTATCTCATTCTGTTTGTTGTTTTATCTTTTATCTGTTATCTCAAGAGATCAAACAGCAGATTGAACACATACTACTAACAATGCGCTGTGGTCGAATGCGAGGAGATTCGAAAGTCCCACAACACTCAGGTACATGATTGCATTTGACTGCAACTTTATCATTGCAACGCATGCTTATACGAATAACTGCCAATCATGCATACTTTCAACTGAGTCAATGGCGGAGCACACAGCAACCGCCAAGCGACTTCACACCCTTTAAAACGTCCGTTCCCAAACAGAGTTTCCAGCCCTAAACCCTAAACACCAAACCTGGAACATCTGTGATCGTGTGGCCCAGTTGATTCCACCAAGCCTTCTAGATTGCGATATTTGTCGAGAAATTTAATCTCGGTGACCTACATTTCAACGTGGAGTAGGCAAAACATTAGCTACAGAATCCGTAGGAAAGGGCGGGGAGATATATACAACCGGGAACAATCAGTGATGCCTAACAATCTAGGCAGCTACTACAGATGTACGAACGCAATTAGAAATCTGGAGGTCACGGCACCGTCACCACAGTGATACAGGAATCGATCTGACTGCGCGTCCAGGGCGGGTCTACGCATATTCCCCGAATGCTTTGCGCCAAATTTGAACATTTGAATTCGGAGTCACGGCCGCTGTGGCGACCAGCGGTCGTTCGGATCTGGATTTGAGCCTATGGCTCTGTTTGTGTCCACGATCGCTATGGTCGTCTTCTGTTGGCCTCCTGGCGGTTTCTGGGAGCCTCTGGTGGGAGCTTCTTGGAGAAGCCAGCGACGTAAGTTTCTAAAATCCCTGTACTCTTCGAGTTGTTGTGCGACTCTTCTGTGTCAAGCTCCTTGATCTCTTGCTGGTCTCTCCTGCTCGGTTGAGAGATGAATGAGATCTCTTGTAGCATTGCGCAGTTAAGGACACGGCTCCTGGCACTCTACTGATAAAATTTGGAGGAGATTTACCGTGGTCGATTTCGTTGGTTGCCTGTTCTCGGCTATCTTTTAGCGGATTCAGGGAGTGGCTTTATTTTATAAGGCTTGATAGTTATCCAGTGCTTTTCAGTAGTGCAGAGTGGTTTAGTGGATCACGCCTTCCATTGTCGGGGTTCAATAGTTAGCTGATTCGAAAAATTGACTAAATTAGTGAATGTTTTGGATTAGCTCTGTTGCTTCTGTTCGTGGTGGCAGACGGTCATATATCGCATTGATGTCATTTCGTTATTACGTGGAGCTAGTAATGCTGCAGCATTGCCATCGTTTCTTTTGAATCAATATCTTCATCAATGAAGTATGTCCACGAATTTTTCTCACTTATGACATGAAGGAATTGAGATGTTGCAGGATTCTGAACCAGCATTCTTTTAACTAACATTGTTTTCGCTGCTAGTTCTAGGTGAAGCTGCATGGCTCCGCATCTTCCCGATCGTATGATCTGCGGGTCTCCAGAGATTTCTATCTCGGATCAGCAGAACGAGAAGAGGTATCTTTATCTGTTTTTTCTCTTCGTATTATCTAATCAAATTACTCTTCAGTGACATGAATATCACTAATCTATTTCATGGATTTCCAGTTATTGATATGTATTGCTGTATTCATGACAGCATAAGTGTAGTTGCATTACATTATCATGTAATGGCGCTAAATTTCGTATAATCTGGTCCAGTGATGTAATCTGCTGTCACAGTGGCCACGAATGGTGCCGAGTAATGGTTGCTGAAAATTGACATTGTATTGCAGAGGAGAAGTGCCTTCCATGATGGTCGTTGGGCAGGAGGAACCGATCTTGGTGGAAAATCCTAACCGATTCACAATGTTCCCCATCAAGTACCCCCAAGTATGGGGAATGTATAATTGTCTGATGACTATCTCGTAAACTCTGTCATTTCTTTACAGTAAGTTCGTTTCTTTACAGTATTTATGACTATCTCGTAAACTTTACGGATATTATGACTATCTCGTAAACTCTGTCATCAAGTTAGTTGTTCAACAACCTGGAATAAATGAAACGAACAATGTCAAGCTTGATAAAGGTTTGAAGCCAACTGAAATGTTCTGTAAATTTGAAGCGAAAAGCTAAGTAGAATCGAAAACCAATATATGATAGATGATCAATTGCGACTTACGTGTACAGAAGGCATGCAAAATCGCAGTGTAAGCCCTCATCTCGTGAAATGAGTTCATTGGAAAAGGTAAGCCCTGGCATGAGCCCCCTTTTCTTCAGCCAAAAAATGGCACAAAAACTGGAACATGCAGAATAAGTGGTAAGGAAACCCTTCTTGACTGAAGATCACTAGAATTTACGAGACAGAATTTACGAGACAGAATTTACGAGACATAATATCCGTAAAGTTTGACATTGTATTCGCTCATTAACGTTTATGACATTGTATTCGCTCATTAACGTTTTGTTCATGCCAACAAGGTCGCAAGACAAAGCCTCGCACACAAATTCCTGTTCAATTACCACGGCCTCACAGACTATCTCGTAAACTCTGTCATCAGACAATTTAATAATCTTGCTCCCTGCGATAAATTCTGTCTCGTAAACTCTGTCATTACGGATGGAGCTCATTTCTTTACAGTAAGTTCGTTTCTGTTTTTCTTTTATCTTATGCGGTTGCCATTGGTGAACATTTTGGTCTCTATTCCAGAATTAGAATTATGCTATACGGCGCCGAGATCTGATGTGAGACTCTTGGGTCATTTGCAGAGGGAAAACCAATTTCTTCGCAAGTATGTTATTTTTATGGTCTGGCAACCGGCTTGTGCTACTCCATGGTTACCTGTCACTGCTACAAACTGCCATCTTTATCACAAAAGTTAGCAAATTCGAGTCCCAGTTTTAAGTTCTTCTAAATCCTAATTATGCAGATGCATGTGGCGCCTCTGGGCGTAAGCCTGAGTGGAATTTAATAATCTTGCTCCCTGCGATAAATATCGCTGGTGAGTTGTGGCTGTACTTCTTCTGAGAAACATCCGATCATTTGACAATTTGTTGCTGCTGAGCGCAGAAAAACAGACTTGGGTCATTCATCTACTCAGTACTAAATCCTTCGTCCTTAGTACTTGGTAGATTAATGACTGAGATCTTCATGTTACGTTAAATTTACTGCTGAAATCATGATGAAATATACTAGTACAAATCTAAGAGTAAGTGTTTTCAAAAAAATTGCCATGTGTTGTTGAGATTTTCATTACTTACATCATATCTTTTAGTTATTTTGTATTAAATATAAAAGAGTACAATTCTTTATTAATCTTTTACATAAAAAAATACTTTTACAAAAGTATCATAGAATTTTGTTTCAAACCTCTATATTACAGTAGGAAATATTAATTTTTGAAGAAAGGATTTATTGTACCTAATAGGCTTTGTTTTACTTTTAGTTGTTAATTTATTTAATCTATTCTAAGTTACACTATTACAAATAATTTGAAATATATCTATATATATATATATATATATATATATACACACATATATATTTCTTTTTAAATATGGTTTTTTATTGGATTTTATGCCACTATGATTTGCCACATTTAATAAGTCAATTTTATATTGGTCTTTCTATTCTTAATTCTCTTTATATATCTTTTTAAAAGATAGTATATTTTTATTTCTTCTATATTATCAAAAAGAATGTACCAACTATAAATGGTAAAAGGACTTTTAAGTCAATTATTTATTGTAGCTCTTTCTAAAAGCATTCTTATAGAGAGTCCAAGACAAGCTATGGTTTTTTATAAAATAATATTTGACTTAAATTATTAAAAAAAAATTATTTTTTACTTCTATGTTCTTTTATTAAATCGTTAGTTCTAAGATTTAAAACCAATACTTAGTTTTTTTTTTTATGCATTTATTGCAAATTTCTTTGTATCACATAAGTCAAATTAGTATAAGTTCTTCTTTGACTTTATTTTTGTTTTAATTTTTTTGAGATATAAATTATAAATAAAATATTATAATAAATTCTATAATTGAAATAACAATGGATAAAATTATTTGTTGATTTTATAAATATATATGTATATATATATATATATATATATATATATTGAATCTAAATGTAAGTCTAAAGGTGGATCAAGAAAATAAGTAGAAATTTATAAGTATTTTGTAGACTTAAATATTCTTTTATTATACACTTAAATTCATAAATGAAAATTGTAAGTTTCTTTCTAAAAATATTTAAAAGGTCATTAGATATATTAATTAGAAATATCTTTTTATTGTGTATATTTTTAAATCCATTGTAATAAATCATCTTTTATATTAAAGATGTTGCATATTATATCTACTTGCACAACTTACTAGTATTTAAAAAATAAAGAAGAGCCACCTATTGTTGCTTCTTTTATATACATCTATCTAATTACTAACATAAAAATTGTGAGGTCTTTATTTAAAAAGGTGTATCTATTGTTACAAGATCTTGAATATAATAAAATTTTATTATTAATAATATTTTAATACTTGATAAAATTTATCAAATATTTTTTCTATTTCATAAATTTTAAATTTTTTCTTTTAAATTCCTAAAATTTGTCTTAATATTATTTTATAAAATCTAAAATTAATTTTTTGAATAAAAGATTTAATAATAATTAATATTTCTTATATTCATATATGTAGTTTAAATTATAAAATATATTATTAGAAAATATTATATTAGAATCTTTAATAATATATTTTAAAGTCTTATAAATCTTCTTTTATATTTTAGAACATATTGTTAATTTTAAGGCGGTCATTGTCATATAATATTGGTCCAAATACTACTTTGTTATTTTTTTGAATATAATTAAATCTCTAATATTTAATATGATCCATTACAAAGATTACTACTAATTATTAAAGATTATTAAATTCTAAATTGGAGTCCTTTTTCCTTCTTTCTTAACGTGCAACCAAATTCTCCTTTTCTCTTGACAACTTCTGTTCTCCTGTTTAACTATAACTACTCTTCTTTTCTTAATGACTTTTGTTTCCCTACCTAATTGCGATTATTCTTCTCTTCTTTGTCAATGTGCAACTTCTCCGTTTCTTTTGATTTTTAGACTAAGTTTCTTCAATAGTGGTTCATGTTTTTTTTTTCCTATCCTTTGTCTTTTCTTCCAATGCATGTTAATTTGATTAACTTCTTAGGTCACAATACTATACCTCTCTATAAAAATTTTAATCAACAAACAATAATTGCATTTGTATAAGCATAAATAATCTCATCCCAAAATCTTACGGAAGGACTTGGCCAAATGGTGTCAAGGACACAAATTAAAAGAAGATGTATAAACCAATAAAATCTATGTCAAAGGAAATTGATAAAATAAAAATAAGAAAATATATGTATTCAAGAAGAAACTAAAATGACTATTGCCAAAGATTAGAAAATATAAAGACTCTTAAACTAAACTAGAAGCAAAAAAAAAAATTGATAAGAGTGAAGAAGGCTTTACTCTTATTTCTATATGTATTATTTATCTAAGAATTAAGTGGCAGCATTCTATAGAACCTCTAATATGTGTTCAATTTACAAGACAAGTTTCTTATATGCGTGCCACATACTTAACTTGTTCCACAAGCTACCAACATGTGCAACATGTGACAAACTTGTTGGCCAAGTTTATAACCTATCAATCACCTATAGATATGAATAAAGATGAAATTGTGTCTATGAAGCTTTTAAAAAGCTTTTCTATAAGATATTATTAAATTAATCTATTTTTATCTACTTCTATCTATCTATGTTAATTAGATAATTATTAGAATAAATCATATGTCTATGACATTATTTCCCATTCTAAGGACAAGTTCCATGAGGAGTAATGATTATATATTGAAGAAATCTAAGATGTACCAAATTATATTTGCCGCATATTTTGATCTTTATTTTCTTTGAAAATAGTTGATAGGTCCTCCCAACCATTGATAGTATTCTATACTAGGATAGAAGGACTATTCTAATATTTAATTATTATTGAGACCTTCATAACTTCCTTCAAAAAAAATATTTGGAATACTATTAGGAATAGTTCCTACTTTTAAAAGTATCACCAAATATTGGAAGTTTCTTCTAAGGTCGTGATATCAAATATATTGTATCTTGCCATTAATCTAATAAAGAATATATCATTCTTAAGGATCTTCATTTCTATTTTGTCATCTTGAAGATTGTGATAGTCATAATATCTTATCCAATAAATCAACAAACAATAGTTTTTGAGCTGAATTTATTGATTGTTGATTTTTTATCTCTTTAGTATTAGAAAATTTAAAAAAATAGAAAACAATGATACAAGATAGAATGAAATATCTATTGAACTTGCTTTATTTTATAACAAAGATTTTTTTGACTCTTCATCTTGGTTTTGATGGATGTCATTGATAAAACGCATTGATTTTAGCTAATGCATTTGCTAGATTCTTGGATGGCTCCCATGTGCATTCACTAATATCATATCTGTGCCAATGTATAAGATATTCTAATCAATTTCAATGCTGTCTTGAATTTAAGACCTCTTCTACCTCAATTTTTTTATTGTTGTCTACTTCAAAAGAAAGTGATGGTATTTGTCTTCTTCCTTATATATCTATTATCTTGTATGACTCAAGCGTGGATGATATATGATACGTAGACCATATGATGGATCTCCATAGATTTTGGTAGGTATAATTGATAAGCAACTAGGTTGATCTATTCACAAATTAGAAATGGTCTAAGCCTACAATAATCTAGTTTGTCACAAGGACAAATAATCTCAATATTATGATAAAATAACCATATTTTATTATCCACATAGATTTAAGGTTGTTTCTTACAATAGATATTTGCATTGATCTTTTATTATTCTTGAGCTTCTTTTAATTGTACCTTCATTGTTATATATAGCTCTAACAATCAATTTGTCAAATCTTCTACCATAAGATTATCAACTTTTGAAAAGTCAAAAATATCAAATTATAGATGATAACTATAATTGGTAAAAAATAGAGTTTATTAAATAAAAGAATATACTGAATTATTATAAGCAAACTTTATCAATGACAAAAAAGTTGTTCAATCATTTTGATGATAGTTGATAATACATCTCAAATATTATTTTAAAACTTAATTTATCCATTTTATTTGTCCATCAATTTGAAGATAAAAAGCTTAAGATAGTTTTATATCCACCTTCAATATTTTAAAAAGGATTTTTTAAAATCTTAATACAAATTGTGTTCCTCTATCTGATATAATATTCTTTGGTAATCTATGATAGCAATAGTCATTGTTAAAGAAGAATTTAGCTATTTCTTCACTTGTGATAGATTTTTTATACAATATAAAATGTGCCATCTTGATAAAATAATCTATAATCATAAATAAAAAATTATATGAATTTATAAGATCCATGATAATATCTATAGAAATAAAAGACCAAGATTATTTTGATATATGTAATAGTTGAAGAAGTTCATAAGGTCAATGACAAGGAATTTTTGATCTTAAATAAAGATCATATAATCATACAAATTCTTTAATAGCTTATAATATTTGAAACCATAAAAAATCTCTTGATATTAGCTTCGAAGTCTTATTATATCCAAAATGTCCTATTGTAGGGAAGTTGTGACGAGCTTCAAAAGCATATAAGCATCTTTCAAAATAAAATAAATTGTCATTGAATTCAAATTTTGAAGTATCATGAGACTTAGAAGAATTATTCTTAATATCATAAATAAGAAATTTTGAAGATATATTTAACTGAATTTATTTAAAGAAAGTTGAATCAATAGTCAATATTGATTTTATTGCTTAAAGATGAAATTGCTCCAACTTCAAGAGAATTATTCTTTGTTGATCAAAAGTTATATTTTCTTCTTTTGGTATAAGATAAAAATATCTAAAAAGAACATTGGATAGATTTTGTTGTTTTTTTGGCTAATAAGTGATAATGAACTTGAATCTTAATAAAGACATATTCCAACAAGCCTAATGACAATTCAATATGCATGTTGACATAAAGTATTCCAAGTTCTTGTGATATATATATATATATATATATATATATATATATATATATATATATAATGATTGGATATTAGGAACATATACTTTAAAAGTTCATAGAATCTTTTAGAATATTCTAAAGATTTTTTAGTGAATAGAAGTTGCTTGAGAAGCTTCTTAGTTAGTGAAAGTAGCTTGAGAAGCTTTGTAGTTAATAGAAGGAACTCAAGAAGCTTCAAAGTTGATAGAAAGAGCTCGAAAAGCTTCCAAGTTGGTAGAAGCTACTTGAGAAGCTTTTTAGTTAAATGGAAGCCACTCATAAAGCTTCTTAGATAAGGATATATATTGGAATTGAGATTGAAGAGTTCTTTAGTTTCAATAATATATTTTTTAGAGTTCTAGCTCACCTTTTTTGGTATTATTCATGTACTCATTTAGATAATTCAAGTCCTTATCAATTTTTTTATAGAACCTCTTTTTAATTCAAGTCTCTTATTTTGTATTCTTGTGTCTTTGATAATTTGTCAAGACTCCTTTATCTTTAATATCAAAGTTGGATCCTTCTTGTTAGAGAGTGGATTATTCTTCTTTTTGAAGATATATTAGCACTTTAAAGGTTACAGATTATCCTCTTTTAAATAGATATTATCTTCTTATAGAATTATAAAAAAATGATTCTATAAGAAATATAAGAAATATAAGAAATATATAGATTATAAAAAATATATAAGAAATATAATCAATTATCTTCTTATAGTCTTTTGAAAAAATATGATGTACACATTCAAAATTTCAAGGGTTTGTCAATCAAATTTGATTGATAGCGGTTCTATACTATGATACTTATTTGACAAAAGAATTAAGGGTTGGATTAGTTGCCACCTTGCTTATGGGACAAGTATTATTATAATTTGTTTTTTCTTTTAAAAAAAATTTCGAATTTTAAATAACTTTGAAGCTTTTATGGAAGTATTTATAAAAGCATTTAGAAAATTTGATAAGATTCATTAAGCAACAATTAAGATTGGAGCATTGCAATAAGGGGCATACTCTACATCAGTCTATGCATCTGATTTTTGGCAACTAGTATGCAACATTAATTAGAATAAAAAAGCCTTGATGAGTTAATTCTATAAATGATTAAAAAACGATATAAAAGATTTGTTATTATTGCTTTTGGATCCAAAACTGCTCAATGAAGCCATTAACCAAGCTGTAAAATGTGATAATCAATTATTTTAATGTCATCAAAATCAACATTTATAGACTTCAGCAAGACAATATGCAATTCGACACACTCCTACTACATCAGCAAGCAGCTTAAGTTTATATTTAGAAATAGAAGATATATAATTTGATGCGATATATTTTAAATTTTTTAATCTATAAAAAAAGAAGCGTCAGATTGAAGAAGGTCTATATTTATATTATGATGAAGAAGGCCACAAGGCTTGCAATTGTCCAAAAAAAAAATCAATATATCACCAAAATTAGAAATATAATTGTTCAAGAAAATTAAGATGTTCAGCTACAATAAGAACCATATAGCTGGACAATTTATCATCAAAAAATTATTTAATTTCTTTTCTTTCTGCTTAATTTGCTTGTTGTTTTATAATTTTTTTGTGTTTTGGCCTTCAAAAGCTTTAGGAAATTACCTTATTGGATTCAAAGCATCCACTTGTTTCTTAAATGAGACATTTGTTAAGCTTCATAAAATTCTTTTAGTACAAAAATTCAAACCTGTTCATATAGAGATAATAGATAAATAATCCTTATCCTCTGGTAGTATCACCTATAAAACAATGCCTATAAAAGTATCATTTGAAGACTATAGTAGCCAAATTATATTTAATATTATTAAGACTCCTTTAAATTTTATTATTCTTGGACTTTATTGGTTAAAAAAATATAGTCTATCTGTAAATTGGAAGTCATAAAAAATAACATTTCCAATTGAAATCCTTACAAGAAAACTTTATAAAAAGTCATAAATTGATAAGTTTTTATTTATTGGAGCAAGGGCCTTTATAAGATTAGCCAAAGAAGGTACACTATTTGTCATTTATGTAACTTTAATTAAAGAAGATATGATTTTATTGACAAGTATTCTAAAACAATATAACAAATTTTAAGATGTTTTTCAGAAAAAAATGCTAATTTATTATTCGAGCACCAATCATACAATTGTACCATAGATCTTCAAAAAAAAACACAACTACCTTTTGGTCCAATTTATAACCTTTCTCAAAATGAGCTTTTAATGTTGAAGGATTATATTGATGAAAACCTTGTAAAAAACTTCATCATGCATTCAAAGTCTCCAACAAGTGCACCTATACTCTTTGTGAAGAAAAATGGTGGTTCTTTGCATATGTATGTTGATTATTTGGAATTGAATAAATAACAATAAAGAATTGTTATCTACTACCGTTAATCTTAGAATTTTTAGAATAACTCGACCAAGCCAAGATCTATACTAAGATAGATCATCTTGGAGCATACAACTTGGTATAGATTAAAGAAAAAAATGAATGGAAGATTGTATTTCAAATAAGATGTAGACATTTTGAATATAATATCATGTCTTTTAAATTAACAAATGCACGAGCTATCTTTCAGCATTTAAACATCTACATTTATCACTACAAACTTGTTTAGATGCTTTCTTGGATTTATCAACTTCTGTTAGATCTTCATCAAAAATTACTCTCAAGTTTCCGTCTCTTTTATTTTATTGACATTTAAAGATAAGTTGGAATGGAGGCCTCCAATAAAAAAATATTTTTTAAGTTCTAAAGATAGTATTGACCACAACTCCAATCTTAGTACATTCAAGTTTTACAAAAGTATTTTTTATAGAGACTAATGCTTCAGAGTTTGGACTAGAGGCTATACTTTCATAAATAGGTATAGAAAATAAATTCCATCTTGTTGTATTTTATTCTTGAAATTTTTTTATTATTGAAATTAATTATAAAATCCATAATAAAAAGCTTTTTGCTCTTGTAGATTCTTTTAAAGAATGGCATCATTTTTTTAAAAGAATAATGCATCTTGTGGTTGTATACACAAATCACAAGAACTTGAAATATTTTATATGAGCTTGGATTTTTAATTGCCGTCAAGTTCAATAGAATATGTTATTATCTTGATTTAACTTTATTATCACATATTGACTTGCAAAGCAATAAATATTATCTAATATTTTATCAAAAATATCATATCTTGTACCAATGACAAGAGATGTAACATTTAATTAACAATATACAGCTTTATTGAAGTTGGAATAATTTTGTCTTTGCGCCACTATTACATTGGTACCTATTGATTTTAATTTTATTAATAAGGTGTATACTGCAACTATTAATGATGCTTTGGTCTTTGTTATCAAGCATCATCTCAATAAAAATATTTACAAATTCAAGCTTAAGAAAGACCTTCTATATTTTAAAAAAATGTTTGTATATCTTAGAAGGACCAATACAACTACGTGTTCTTTAATCTTGCTATGACTTTTCAACTACAGATCATTTTGGATTTAATAAGACCTTGAAACTTCTTTATTGAGATTTTTGATGGCCTTAAATATAAAAGGCTATAAAAGACTTTGTGTTCTCTTATGATATTTGCTCAAGGTCTAAGAATCCTTGATATTATCTTTATAGATTCTTCTAGTCCTTGCTTGTTTCAAGATAGTCATGGTCTTTTATTTAGATCGATTTCATCACAAATCTACTATCATCTAATTCATTGGATAACATATTTGTAATAGTTAATCAACTTGCAAAGATGGCTCATTTTATTCTTTATAAAAAGATTACTTTTAGTAAAAAAATAACAAGGCTTTTTTTTGACAATATATATATATATTAATATCATGGCCTATCAGATGATATTGTATCCGATTAAGGACTCCAATTTATATCTAAATTTTGGAAATACTTTTTTAAAATATTGAAGGTATACATTAAATTTTTTTTGACTTTCCATTGTCAAACTAATGGCCAAACAATATAAGTTAACCAAGTTTTGGAGCAGTATTTACAATATAACATCAACTATCAACAAGACAATTGAGTCTTGTATCTACCATTAGTAGAGTTTATATATAATAATATTATTTATATCTTAATTTAGTAAATATCATTTTATTCCAAGTATAGATATCATTCAAAGCTTGATCTATAGAATACGTCAAAGAATAACAATCTATCATTTAAAGGATTTGCAAAGCATCTATCATAATATCAAATAATCTTGAAGCTTTAATTACAAGCAGCTTAAGATGCTTAAAAGACATTTGTAAATAAATTCAAGAATCAACCATCTATTTTTTATATTGGAAATAAAGTATGGCTTCTTTGATAGAACATCAAGACCAAGCAACTATATGATAAGTTGAAATATTAGAGGTTAGGACCATTTTCCATCCAAAAACAAATTAATCAAGTGGCATATTACTTAGAACTATCATCTTCTATGAAGATACATCTAATTTTTCATGTCTCTCTTTTGGAACTTTATAAAGAATTATATATTTTGGAAAGAATACAACAATTGCCACTTAGTATCAAAATAAAAGATCATGAAGAATACACGGTTAAAAAGGTATTTAATTCATGATAAAAATATAACAAATTAGAATATCTTATTCATTAGTGTGACTATGATATCAATGAGCATACATAAGAACTGGCCAAAAATCTTGCGCCAAATACAACCATGGTTAGAGCCATTAGGAGCAACACCCAATCATACAAGTCTCGATTTTAATGTTCAAGCTTTAGTGATATTGTTTGAGCTTGGAAAGGTGAATCCTCTTAAGCCTGAGATCTTGTTTGAAGGATGTTTTGAAGGCCATAATAAAAATTAGATCCTTAAATAAAATGTTTCAATAATAGAAGTACTAGATTAAGGCCATAGATAATTTTTTTGAAAACCAATAAAACCTATTATCTAAGAATAGAAAATATAATATATAATTTTATTAATTTAATATATTCTTAACTATTTATATATATAAGAAGATTTTTAAAGGTGTAAGCTGTTCTTTGAACTCGTTATTAGAAAAAAAAGTGATGTTAAAGACATACACTTTGAAAATTCATAGAACCTTCTAGATTATTTTAGAAGTTTTTTAGTTAGTGGAAGTTATTTAAGAAGCTTCCTAGTCGGTGAAAGTAGCTTGAAAAGCTTCTTACACAAGGATATATATTAGAATTGAGGTTGAAGAATTCTTTAGTTTTAACAATGCATCTTTTTGAATTCTAGTTCATCTTTCTTGGTGTTGTTTGTGTACTCATCTAGATAAATTAAGTCTTTATTAATTTTTTTTTAAAACCTCTTTTTAATTTAAGTCTCTTATTTTGTGTTTTCATATCTTTGATATTAGATTAGAAGTACCTTCTAGATAGTGACGCCATTCTTAAAAAGAATCCACAATTATAAGAAGTTTTCTATCTTGGATTTTGTAATTGATTTCTATTGCTAAAAATTTTTTGGAATAAAAAGCTATTGATGGAATTTATCATGTCCTTCCATTTATTATAATACCATATCCAAAACAAAGTCTGATGAGTCTATTTTTATAAAAAAAATACCTTAAAAAAATTGATGCAATACAAAATTAGTGTAGAAATAAAAGCTACCTTTAAAATTTCAAATGATACTTCTATTTTTTTATTCCACTCAAGTTTATCATTATAAATTAAACATGTAAGTAAAGTTGCAATTTGAAAAAAGTTCTTGATAAAGATTCAATAGTAATTGATAAATCTTAAAAAGTATTATATATTTTTTATTATTTTTAAAATCTTTCAATCCGTAATTGTTTGGACTTTCTTAAGATCTATTATAAGACCATCATTTAAAATGATATATCTTAAAAAGTCAATTTGAGTAGTATGAAATATACACTTTTTCATCTTGGCATATAATTCCATATCTCTAAGTTTTTGTAGTACATGACAAATATATAATTTATATTCTTCTGTATTCTTAGAGTAGATTAAAATATCATTTAGATAACAGACAACAAAATTATTTAGGAACTCACAAAAAATATCTTGATGTTGGCTTAAAATGCCACTTGAAGTCTTTCTACTATCAAAAATGGATGCAACATAAATAATAAAAAGTGATTCTTTTTTTATTGCATGTATAAAAAAATTTATATCTATAAATATGGATTTTATTATGTTAGACTTATGGCTTTTCACTTGATTAACAAGACTCTTAATAACACTTTAAAAAAAATCAAGTCTACAAGAAATCCAATCTATTTGAGGATTATATTTTTTTAGCCATAATAAATCTAAAATGACTAGATTAAAGAAGATTTAATTATTTTAAAGATTATATAACTATTATGACAATCTATTATTACATTTATAGAAAGAATTTCATAAATAACATCTCTAGAAGACAATGGATGATCATCTATGACTTTTATATATATGGATTTAGTTTTCTGTATTAAAATTATTCTATAATTTTTAACAAATTTTTTATTTATAAAGTACACTGAGGTTCTTAAATCTAATAAGGTAGAGGTTTTGTAATTTTTAGGTTTTAAACACACATCTATTATAAAATAAGGAGAGGATTTTGAGGAGAAAATAGAATCTTTATTAGGAGTTGTATAAGATTCTAGGTGCATGATCTCTATTGTAGCTAGACAAATTCATTTTTTCTTTGACAATCATATTTTTTATTTTATAGTTACATTATTTCTTTGGACAATATTTAGTAGTGTACTTAAATTTTTTCTACAATATAAGTATAATCTTTTTTTACAAAAATAAGTCTTTTTTTATTTAATAAGAGGTTTAAAATATATTGTATCAATTTGCATGTCTTCTATTTCCAAATATACATATTGAAAAGACATTGGTGTTATTATTAAATTATTGATGTTACTATTGAAGCTTTTTATATAATTCTTAGATGAAAACTCAAAAAGCCAATTATCACACTTCATAACAAAATCAATTGTTTGATTCAATGTCTGAGAATTGTATCAATTTTTTTTATCTCATATTGTAATTCCTAAAAAAATTGGTTGATAAGTGTAATATTATCCTACTTGATATCAATTGCTAGTTGTTGAAATTATAAAATATATTATATCACTAATTAATTGCCTTATTACAAGATATAAATCTTGTTGGTTACAATACAAATTGTATCATGTTTTCCATATATAGATTGAAATTCCACTAAAAATACCTTCAAATTATCCAATATTAAATTATGTTATTCAAGAAAAGATAAAAATCATAATAAAATAAAACTTGAAAATAATATTCTAATAAATTTGATTTATGATTTTTGAGTTGGATAACTTTAAGGTTGAAGTTCAATCACCAATTATACATGATTGATGAATCTTCAATACTTAGATCTTATGCCATCAAACTGCTCATACAAACTAATTTTTGATTCTTTGATGTTTGAATGGTATTCCATCATAGATGAAGTAATATGACTTAGTGTAGATATTGAAGCAGTTCCAATCATCTCTATATCTTTATTTTCTACTAATCTTATTGCTTCTTATGGTGGTAAATTAAATTGATACAATACAAGCATTAATTCTCTTATTTGTTCTTACATTTGTACCATTATGTTCTTCATTTTAATAAGCTCTATTATAATAATATAATAAAAAAAAATGTGTTTACTTTCACTCAAGAAATATAAAATAAAATATTTAAAATAAAAATAAATAAATTAAAAATAATATTAGTTTAAAAGTGGATAATGCATAACTTCTAATGTGCTTATGTCTTATTAATAAAAATAGATAATCCACTTTTAATGAAGAAAATACAAAGCTCTGATATTATTTGTGCAGTCTTATTAATTTGTTAAGGATACAAACTGAAAGAAGATGTATAAATCAGAAAAATCTATATAAAAAGAAATTGAAAAAATAAATAAAAAAAGGTATATATATTCAAGAAGAAACTAAAATGGCTATTGTTAAAGACTAAAATATATTAAGACTTTTGAATTAGACTAAAAATAAAAAAAGAATGGACAAAAATAAAGAAGGCTTCATTCTTATCTCTATATATATTATCTACCTAAGAGCTATGTAACAGCATTTTATAGAACCTTCAATATGTGTCCAATTTGTAAAACACATGTCAAACTTACAAGATAAGTTTTATATATATGCCATATATTTAGCTTGTTCCACAAGCTACCAATATATGCAATATGTGACTAATTTGTTAGCCAAGTTTCTAATCTATCAATCACCTTGTGAGGATAAATTTCAACCCTGAAGTCAAATTACAAGATGGCCTCATTTAAAAGTTGCTTGTAATTGATGGTATAAAATATAAAAAAATAAATAGAAAGAACAAAGAAAAGAATAAACATAAAAAAAAATAAAATAAATGATAACAAATAAGTATATAATCTAAAATTAGATCATAATTTATTCATAATATTTTTATCTAATAAAAATAAGAAAAAAAATAAAATTTATATTTTTAAGTAGATAATTTTTTTATCTTTCCAATGATGTAAAAAACATATAAATCTAAATTATTATGAATAAGTTATGATAGTTTAAAGATAGAAGGTAAATAATAGAAAAATTAAGTGAGAATTTTTTTATCTCGAGGATAACTTGCTTAAGAGATCATGAATTTGAACCTCATCAAGGCTCATCAAGGTACTATTAGCAACATTTTAAAGAGAAGAAGCAACTATGAGAACATGGAATAAGCTAAGCTTATGAAAAAAATAAATCTATACATTTATTTTTTAAAAATTGAATACTATTCTTGTAAATTAGATAATATAATATGAAGCTTGCTAAGTAGCTTTGTCAAGTGATTTGATAAAAATATATATATATATATATATATATATATATATAAGTATTTTGACTAATTGAACATTGACAAGGCCCTTGATTTTTTCAATGGCTGGATAACAAAGTTTCAAAGTTGATACAGATTTAAAGAAATAAAGTTATATAGTGAAAGTAATTTTGTTGATAATGTAGCTATTGAACTAAAGATGCATGCACTAAAAGTACGGACAACATAGTATGAAAATATATACAATATAGACAAAATATATACAATATAGACAAAACTAGACTATTTTATTATATGGCACCTAATAAAATTATTATCTAATGTCAAATTAAAGGTTTAAAGAAGGATAAAATCAAAATCATAATAGATTTTATCACTAATATAGATAGCTTTGATTGAAGAGAGTTTTTCTTATTATTAGACATATTCTATAATTGCAAATATTCAATTGACAAAGTAGAGACAAACTTGGATTTTATTACCAAATTAATATAAAAACTTACATGATTGGACTTTTATTTTGAGAAAGGCTCTAAATATTTGACAATAATATGAAAATAGATAGTTGATAAGTATTGCTTCTACTCAAAAATGCCCTATCTTGTAGTAAAGGAGATTTAGAGTTGACAAATATTAAATTATTAATACTTCTTACAAATACAATATTAAAAATATAACCAATAGATATTAGTATTATTATATCATTTAAAAAATATTATTATCATTATCAATTTTAAAATGTAATTATTAAGGATAAACATCAATAAGAGAGTATTTATAAAATTGACCAACTGATTGCCATGAGGTAGATAAAAACAATAAGAAATAAAATTTTTACTACAACAATTGTAAATTATTTTTTCTATACCAGATTGTTCTAAATTGGACTAGATTATAAAGATTTAGAATTTGAAATTGAACTTCAAGAAGATCAACTTGAATAAGAACTTAATGATATAATTATCCAACTTCTAGTACACCATTGTATGTCAATTATCAATCTGATCAAGCTTGTAGAAGAAGCACAAATTCATACAAGAAGATTTTGAATGATAATTTTATTGCCCTTGCCTATGCAAACAACATTGACAATAAATTGATTAATGATAATAGCAAATTAAAAGAAGTATCTATTTTTTTAAAAAAAATTTATTTACTTATAAAAAAAAAATTTATATGATAGATGTGATAAAAAATGACTATGCTATTGTACAAAAGGTACTTTGATGTATTCAAGTGAAACTTTTTATAGCAAAAGAAAAGCAATTGATATTAGATTCTTACTTCATAATCAACATTTGTTATAATTAATATTTTAAAAAATTAATACATGAATAAAATTAATATAGTAAATTTATAAATAATTAATATTTTTAATATTAATTTTTTAATATTTATATTAATTATTAGATACTAAAAATATTAATTATTTATAAATTCATTATATTGGTTTTATCATAAAATATTGAATTTTAGAAAATATTAATTTTGGAGGGATTAATTTTCAAAGATTCAATAATAATTGTATTTATTTGGTTTTGTATCTTAAAAATATAAAGAGATTTGATTTATCAAAAATAAAAGTTTTTAATATCTATCTTATAAATAAAATATCAAAAATAACTTTTAGATTGAAAAAAGTTTAGATTTATATTAAAAATACATTAGCTTATAATATTCTAAGATATCTTAGATCTAATATTACTTACTTTACTTGCCCAAAAAAATTCTTTGTAAAATAACAAATTCTCTTCAATTAT
The DNA here is from genome assembly GCA_036785485.1 of Physcomitrellopsis africana. Classification (NCBI taxonomy): domain Eukaryota; kingdom Viridiplantae; phylum Streptophyta; class Bryopsida; order Funariales; family Funariaceae; genus Physcomitrellopsis; species Physcomitrellopsis africana. The sequence goes on along the minus strand of JAWRVF010001795.1, from coordinate 7,812 downwards.
TTAAAAGAGCCATTATATACCAAAGAATTTAAAAGTTATAGCCTCTGACCTTGTTCTCTAAGAATGAAGATCCTCTTATTTAATATATTGTTTATAATCTAGAGTGCATTTATTGATATATTATTCACTTATTTATTTAGATCATTTATTGTCTCAATTTTGATAATTGATCATATTCCAACTTTTTATTATTTGTCTCCTATGAAATTAGATCTCTTCTATTATGTTTAATTTCTTGTGTTCATTGATTTTTTTTTTTTTTTTTTTTTTTTTTTTTTAAATATGTTTGTATATAAAAAAACTTTAAATATCATTCTATTTGTTAAGAATATAAGACAATAGATTAGTAAATAGATAAAAAAAAGAATATAGAACTAGATTGATTTCAAGAATAAAGAACTAAATAGTTGACAAGAATAAAAACTAGATTGATATCAAGAAATAAGACAACACTTTGAATTGCTCCAAGACTTGTATTGACAAGACTAAGATGTATCTTAGTCTTGCCTCCTATTTATACTACAAGATCTATGTCCTATTGAACCTTCTACAAAAGTTTCTTCAGCTTGATAGAAATACCTATAGAAGATTTTAACTACAAAAGAAATTAGGAAGTTTTTGGAAGTCTTTGAATTATCTATGGAAGTTTCTAAGAATATCTTAGAAGATTTTAGAAGACTAAAGAAGATTTTAGAATACTAAAAAATATTCTAGAAGGTTCTAAAAGACTAAAAAATATTTTAAAAGACTACGGAAGATTCTAAAAGGTTCTAGAAAGTGATAATTTGGAGTATGTCTGTGACATCATGTCTCCTTCTAGCAACAAGTTCTACAAAGAATCTAAATGTTTTGATGAGTATATCATATGAATGAGAATCTAAAATTCATTAAAGTAGAGAAACAATATTTTTTATTTTTTATTTTTTATTTTTCAATAAGCGATTCTACAAGATCCTTGAAATGGCGTCAATGGCCTTTAGATATAACTTCTATTGTACCAATGTTCCATCTGAGAATCTCCAAAGACTTCAAACATGGCCTTACTTGGTGTTGAAATACTCCTTTTTCATCTTGTCCATGTTCTTCAAATCTAGCCAATTATGAGAGTTGCAATGGTTTATTAAGCGTTTATATGGCAGAAAGGTCTTTTTATTCTTATTCTTATAAGTTCCTCAAAATACAAAGATTTGACATAGTAGCTAGCAAGCTTCTAATAGGATCTATTCAATCTTTAAAAAAATGACTATATATAAGTGAAGATCTTAGCATGGCTCTCTCTTTTTTATATTGGTCTTCTATTATTGATAGAAAAGCGTCATTTAGAAGCCAAGAGATGTTGATGTCAACAAATTCTTCAATAGCAATTGAATCTAGATTTTTTAGGATATTGTTGATAGAATTTGTAAACTTTCTCAAGTACATTTCTAAGATTATTTGAAGGTTCCCATATTCTTTTACTAACTCTATAATCCTTCTAATAGATAAAATATTCCAATCATCCATATCTTATACATAAATCTAATATTTCATCCATTTTATATTTTAACTTTTGATTGATTTCAATTGGGATTAGTGGTAGAAGAATTCTCTTAATAATACTTGATTTTTATTAAGTTTCTAAAAGCAAGACATGAAAGACTAGATGAATGCGCATACTATTTAATTATTTAAGATAGAAACTTATTAAATTTATTTAGTGTAGGATTATAAATTATTTAAGTCTTTGATAATCTAAGTTCGATTATCATGTTATATGTTGCCTTACTTGAAAATACATGAGGCACTTGATTGTGGAAGATAAGGTTATATTTTGCAAGTATTTAAAAAATCTTGAATATAAGTAATTCAAATTTTGATACAAAAGGCTTAAAATCAATACAAAGTGCTCAAAAATATTCTTCTTAGTAAATTCAAGTAAAAATAAATCTAATTTTCTTTCATACTATCACCTCTTTGTATCATTTAATTTATTTTTTAAACTCAAATCATAAGTAGTAAGCTTTAATAAACTATAGTTCTTAATTTAATCATCTAATTAGTACAAAAATTTGCTCAATAGTGTTACTATAAGTCTCTTATATGTTCAAAAAGTTTCAATCGAATCCAACTTACAGATTGTGAAAAAACACTATAAAACTATACTGATGTCCTTTGGCTGCCACCTTAAAAGTTGATAGTGAATTTTGAATAGTAATTTCTTCTTCTCCAATTATTAACTCCCACTCAAAATTTGTACACAATTTAGACATTAAATCTTCTAATATCATACCAAACTTTATCTTGTTCCAACTAATAGATCTTCAAATATCACAAAAATCCTAAATAATTTCAAATTGCCAGCTTCTAATACGTCCTTGTATTAATGATTGAATATCTTTTGGTACCTCCTTGTACAAATGATTGAATATCTTTTGGTACCTCCTTGTACTAATGATTGAATATCTTTTAATTATAATATTAGATTAATATAAAAAATTTATATACACTTAGCACATCTAATTAATTAAACATTGACAAATTTTAAGCTATAGATGCTGCATCAATTGCAAGAATTAGCTGAGAGTGCTAGCTCTAGTTATATTGTATAAATCTAAAGTCACCAATTCAAACTTTGATTTCAATCAACAATTACAAAGTCATCCCAAAACCTATGAAAACAAGTCTTATACCTTTGAAACAAGCTTGAAGCTAGTCTTTTGATCCAACTTGACAATCTTCAAAATCCTTCCATATTTTATTCTAGATGGTTGTTTTAGTGGCTAGAGATTTGATTTCAACTTTGATCCATAAATGGTCATTCCCTTGATATCAATCTAACCTATCTTAGAGATTTTTTAAAATGAACCTATTTTCATTTTTATCCTAAAGTTGACTATATCATTAATTTATCTAATCTACTTCATTTTTATCATTTTATGGCCTTTCTAATATACTAGAAGAGTTTTTATAGCCTAAAAGGTAAAATTGCTAACCAACCTTTAATCTATTAGCTATTAAGATAAGACAATAATCTAGGAGGCTTTTATAAAAGTCTTATTAAATATGTAGAAATACTATTAAACCAAAATGATAAAATATGAATCATAATATTATTTTTGTTCATATTTTCATCAAATAATCATGTTACAACACGACACTATGATAGTTAATTTATTTATATATTTTGTCAAAGTAGCCAAATATGATCTCTTATCTTAAATTTTAGTTGGCTTTTGCAATAGATGTCTATATAGTCTTTACATCGGTCTTGAATTATTTATAATTGGAGTTTTAATTCTTCATGGATGGCCTTCAAGTACATAATTAGATTTTCTATAGTAGGACTTCTCACATCATCAATTTGAAATAGATTCGTTCTAAGGTAGTATCCATAGTTTGAAAAGAATAGAGTTTGTTTCATCAAAGAATATTTGATGTTATTATATGCTATCATACTACATTTATATGCAGTATGTAAAAATATTATAATTTTTATTTATTTTTGTTGTCTATGTATGAATACTAAAGGCTATTTTGGAAGATATTCTAAGGAAAGGATTTATTTTAGTCACTTAATTAGTGAATAAGGATGGCTATGTGTTTGGTTTCTACCTTATTCTTATCTTAGAATAGATTATTTTGTACTAAGAAGAAAGGTAAAGGTTGTTTTACCTTTTTTGTTGACTTTGAAATAGCATTGTCATATGATGTGGCCTTCTATCTGGGAATACACTGGATACCTAGCTGTGGAGATCTTATTTAAAACTTGATGGCAAAAATCCAATAGGTCGTTTGTCCTTAATAAAAAGGAAAAATAATAGAATAATCTCACAAAAGAAAAATTATGTATGTAAACCCTCTTGTATTCAAGTAAGTTTGTACAAAAAGGGTTCAAATTTCCACAAAAATCCTTCAAAACTTTATTCACCCGCAAAGACTTATTTCTTGCTGAACTTTACAGTCTAATAATCCTTGATCCAACTATTCAATTTCTATAAAATTTAGTTCAAAGTGTAGATAATTTTCTTAAGTTTCACCACAAGAAAGAATCGACTATAAATTCGTTACTCATTGTCTGATATCTCAAAATCCCTATTAAAAGCTTAAAACCCTAGCTCAGAGACACTTGAGCACTATTTTCCTTATATCTCACAAATCCAAAATCCTAACGCCACAAAATTTGTGCACATAGTCTTGTGACATAAACATATAGACTACTGAAAATTTTGAGCCAAAAATCTATGAAATTGCATAAGATATAGCTCAAAATGTAATTACTATGTAAGCGGGTCACTTACTACCCTTAAGTTTGTAAGCACTGACTTCAGCTCCCAATATCTCCTTCAATTTAGCTTAGATTTTATCAAGCCATATGCAAAAAGTGTAGCCGTGAAAGTGCTCTCTTCAATCCCAATTGTTGATTCTCAATTGCTCTCTGTATGCACGAGTTATACTCAAAAGAGTGACAGTAGGTCCAAAATCAACACCTTTATTTTGAGCGCCTATAACTTCTTCATAAAAAGTGCAAATCACAAAAAATTTGCACCTAAACCAGATCCAAAAACCTAAATCTTATGATCCTAGCCTCTGATGTTTGACTCCCCTCAAAAAACAAACCCTAACTCCTAATAAATCCTCGAGCAGCCTCCTTAAAGCCCATTGGGCATGATTTTTGGCCAATTAGAATAGAGATTTCTATCATCCACCTCTATTCATCCACATGGATGGCCAAACTACCCTTTTTACACTAAAAACCCTTTTCTAATCCTTCTTCTTATAAGATTTACATACTTGGTGCTTTAAGCACCAAATAAAAGAAGTAAATAAGATCTTAAGGATCACTAATGTCTAACATAGGTGACTTAAGATATATACAAGTTACTATCAATATAAAATTAACTTCAAAAGTCACTACTAAAAAGAAAATAAGGTCGTATAAATCTTAATAATAATCTTTTTAATAGATCCTTTCTAAACTAGTAATCTAATCACATCCTATAATCAATAAAAATCCACTGATATGACTTTCATTTAGCTAAGTAGTAAATTATACATTAAATATATATATATATAATTTTTTTATATAGTAGCCAAACCACAATACGACATCCATCCCTTCCAAACCTGTGCATCCTCCAATATGCACCAACAAGAGTTGAAATTGTAGTCGGCGTCATACTATTGCTCCAGCAATATCTTCTTCAAAATCCTGTTCTTCTTCTACATCTATAAAGAAGTCAATTTCTTCTCTTATATCTTCATGTATTATGTCTTGATCCCGTTGTTTGAAGAGTTTTATACGTTTTTCTGGAATTGGAACTTTAAGGTGTGTTCCGTCTAGCTCCTTTAATACATATGTGGCATTATCCAAAATATTTACAACCACATAAGGTCCAACCCAATGTTTAGAAAATTTTCTAAGAGTACTATGTTGATTATCCAAGCTACTATCATACACCAAAATCCAATCACCTTCTTGAATTTCTTTTGGTCTTAACCGATGTTGCTTGTCAAATCTATCTTAGGATGCAACCCATCTCTATATCAAATCTCTGAATACATTTGGCAAGTTTGATATGATTCTACAAACTTTATTACATCTCTATACATATTACGCCACCAATATTTTTTTTTAAGCTTGTTAAAGATAGCATAAATACCTCTATGACCAACCCACAAGCTATCATGGAATTTTTGAATCAATTGCTCTTACATTTCTTTCTTGCAAATTACTCTTTGTGGTATACCACTGTTCTTTTTACATCGCTTCCATAAGTATCCATCTTGTAAAAGGTAGTTGTAGGCTTTCCGCCTAATTTGCTTGAAATAAATATCATTCCATCTTGGTTGCCTTGATAGCGTGCTCAAATAGTATCCAATATCTAACCATTCTCTTTCATATAGTTCTTCCATGAACAATTTTAGATACTCCTTCTCTCCTTGTTGTGTTCGAGAATAGAAGGTAATACCTACATCTTTGGTATCATCAATTAAATCTTTTTCTTGTTCATACCTAGCCCGAGATAGCATATCCGCCACTGGATTATTTTTGCCTGCTATATGCTTGAATTCAGGATTTAAAGACTTAATATATGCAATCCACCTCAGCATAGCAATATCAGGGATATTACAATTGGTGATCATTCCCAATAGTGGCAAACAATCTGTTTCCATTATCATTGATGCTCCAATTAGATAATCTCTATCAATTTTCATGGCTGTCACTACCCCCCATAATTCTCTTTTACTTGTGGATAGCACCTTTGTCTTTCACTTAATACCTTGGCTCCAAATCGTATAGCAAATCGATTCCCTTCTTCATCATCATGTCCCAATGCCCAACTAATAGCTATTGGACTAGTATCAACTGTAAGTATCACCAATTTTCTATTCTCATAATTTACTCTACGTAGCACAAGTGGAGAAGACAATGATTGCTTCAACCTTTGCATTGCTTCTATATGTATCCTCTCCCATTTAAACCTCTTCCTTTTTCGTAGCAGACCATAGAGGGGATCTGCTATGTATGCATAATGTGGAATCCATATATAATAAAATATACAAGCTCCCAAAAATCTCCGTACTTCTGTTTGTGAGTTATAAACTTCCTCCATCCATTGTATGGCGTCCACTTTAATAGGATCTGGTTTACGACCAAACCATCCACATAAATGTCCTATAATAACAACCTCTCGAATGCCAAAGGTTGATTTAGCTCCAGATAAGGTCAAGTGGACTTCTTCAAGCTGTGATAAAATCTTATCACAATCCAAAATATGACTAGATACAAATTTATGACACCTCCTCTGATCTATTATTTCCTCTTTTCATTCTTCTATACACCCTTTTATTGGAATATCATCCAGGAAAGACATAGTCTTTTCTGGAATAAAATCTCGGAGCACCTTATTCATCCCATTCATCATATGAGCAAGTGAATTTGTTGCTCCTTGTCGTAATGTACACATTTTTACCAGTCCTAAAGGTGTCCTCATAGTAGTGATATCCCTGTTTCTTTCCGCAAGTTAAAACTAGTCATACCCAGAATAAAGATCTCCAATAGAATAAATGGCTCTATTAGCAAATGCTTCAGCAAATTCTCCAATAATTGGTCCCATTCCTATATTTCTAATGGTCACTTGATTCACTGGTTGCATATCTTGAATAAACCGTAGAGTTCTATTTTTCTTTGGTATTATAAACCAACGACTAGAATATGGTGCAAATGATGGTTCTAAGATTTTCATCCATATCTTTTCTTTTAACAGCTCTATAAGTTTAGATAGAAGCGCTCTAGGTATTGGAATTGGCCTTTGATCCCACGGAGCATGTGGAACTGTAAATATAACCATTGGTGCCAGAATACTTGGATCCACACATCCAATTTCTGAAGGTTGAAAAACAAAAGCTTTTCAATACTTCTTCAATATTTTTTGTGCTTCTTTAAGCATCAAATAAATGAAGTAAATAAGATCTTAAGGATCACTAATATCTAACATAGGTGACTTAAGATATATACAAGTTACTATCAATATAAAATTAACTTCAAAAGTCACTACTAAAAAAAAAAATAAGGACATATAAATCTTAATAATAATCTTTATAATAGATTCTTTCTAAACTAGTAATCTAATCACATCCTATAACCAATAAAAATTGATTGATATGACTTTCATTTAACTAAGTAGTAAATTGTACATTAAATATACATGTATAATTTTTTTATATATAGTAGCCGAATCACAACACGACAGCGTGAACCTTGTAAGGGATAAAAAAGAAGAGTATGGGGGCAAATAGGGCCTGTCCAATAGGATTTTGGCTGCCCATGTG
>JAWRVF010001794.1:0-42104 GCA_036785485.1 Physcomitrellopsis africana | reverse complement strand
AATAAGATTGTATAAACCTCAATAATAATCTTTTTAATAGATCCTTTCTAAACTAGCAACCTAATCCCATCTTATAACCAATAAAAGTCCACTGATATGGCTCTCATTTAACTATGTAGTAAATTGTACATTAAATATATTTGTACAATTTTTTTACATAGTAGCCAAACCACAACACGACAACATTGTCATGTTGTGGTTCGGCTATGATGTGAAAATATTATATATATAAATTTAATGTATAATTTATTACACAATTAAGTGAGCACTATATCAATGGATTTTATTAATTACAAGATGTGATTAGGTGTTACTTTAGAAGGATTCTATTTAATAGGACTATTAATTAGATTTATACAACCTTATTTTCTTTTTGATACTGATTTTGACATTGATTTATATTGATAATTGCTTTTATATATCTTAAGTCACCTTTGTTATACATTGGTGATCTTTAAGATCTTGCGTATTTTTTTTATTTGATATTTAGAACACATATGATTTAAATCTTATAAAAAAAAAAGATTAAAAAAAGATTTTTAGTGTGAAAGGAGATAGTTAGGCCATCTATGTGAATGAATGGAGATGGATGATAGAAGTCTCTATTCCTATTGGCCAAAAATCATGTCCAATGGACTTTAAGGAGGCTGCTTGAAGGTTTATTAGAGATTAGGATTTTTTTTTGGAGGGGAGTTGAATATCAAAGGCTAGAATCAATAAGTTTGGTTTTTTGGATATGGTTTTGATACAAATCTTGCATGATTTGGACTTTTTGTAAAAGAGATATAGGTGCTCAAAGTTAGGGTGTCAAAATTCTACCTACTGTCAATCTTTTGGACATAATTTGCGTATATAGAGAATAATAGAAGATTGGCAATAAGGATTGGAAAGAACACTTTCTTGGCTATACTTTTTATATATATCTTAATAAAATCTAAGCTATATTAAAGGAGATATTGAGAGTTGAAGTTAGTGCTTGTAAGCTTAGGAGAGTAAGTGACCCTACTTAACTAGTGGTTATATTTTGAGCTATATCTTAGCCAATTTTATAGATTTTGGGTTCAAAATTTTTAAGAATATATATGTTTATGTCACAAGACTATATACAAAAGTTTTATTATAGTAAGATTTTGAATTTGTGAGATATAAAGAAATTAGTACTCAAGTGTCTCTAAGCTAGGGTTTTAAGCACCTACTAGGATTTTTGAGATTTTAGACAATCGGAAATAAAATTATAATTAATTTATTTTTGTGATAAAACTTAAGAATATTATCTATACTTTGAAGAAATTTTTATAGAAATTGAATAGTTGGATCAAGAATTATTGGACTCTAATAATCAAGAAGAAATAAGTCCTTATGAGTGAATAAAGTTTTAAAGGATTTTTGTGAAAATTTGAACCCTTTTTGTACAAACCTACTTGAACACAAGATGGTTTATCTATATAACTTCTCTTTTGTAATATTGTTATATTATTTGTGCTTTTTATTAAAGATAAATCACTTATTGGAATTTAGCCAATAAGTTTCAAGTAAATTCTCCACAGCCAGGTGCCTAATATATTCCTAGATAGAAGTTCACATCATACAACAATGTTCAAAGTTTTAAGGATTTTTTAATAAAATTTAGTTAATAATGGTTTTATAACTTGATACTTATCCAACAAACTTTGATAGTACCTTGCTTATAGAGCAAGCATTATCAAAGTTTGCTTCTTTGTTTGAAAAGAGATTATCAATTTTAAACAACTTTGAAGTTTTTATAGAAGTATTTGCAGAAGTATTTTGAGAACATGATAAGGCTTATTGAACAAGAACTAAGATCCAAGCATTGTAATAAAGGGTATATTCTATATCAATCTATATATCCAATTTTAGGCAACTAGCATATAAGATCAATTGGGATGAAAAAACTTTGATGAATCAATTCTATTGGAGATTAAGAGACAATGTGAAGGATTTTATTATTACTTTCAGATCCACAATTGCTCAATGAAGCCATCAACCAAGTTGTGAAATGTGATAATTGACTATTTTAATATCATCAAGATCAACATTTATGGGCCTTAACAAGGCAACACGCAATCCAACACACTTTTTCTATATAAGCAAATAATTTAAATTTATATTCAAAAATAGAAGATATACAGCTTAATATAATATGTTTTAAACCTCTTAGTCTATAAAAAAAGAAGCATCAAATAGAAGAAGGTTTATGTTTGTATTCTAGTAAAAAAAAGCCATAAAGCTCACAATTGTCCAATAAAATAAAATCAAAACATTACCAAAATCAAGAGTATAATTGTTTAGAAAAATAAAGATATTCAATTACACTAAGGGCTATTGTCGTACTATAATTACTTATAGTATGTAAATCCACTCAAAATGCATAATATGTTTATAAGTTTAGATATGTATTAGAATACATGGTAAAGTAAATTAAAGGGAGTTGGTGAAATAAAATTTATTCTAGATTTTTATTTAGTTTGGGTATGGCATTTAATTTAAATAGGACCTAAATATTTAGTATAAAGCCTAGAGAGGCAATTGAGGTCCAAAGAAAAAGAATTAACTACTAAAAGGCCTATTTTGAAGGATGAAGACAAAGTGAGGATGAATGAAGACAAGGGGTGAAGCTCTTCATTCCTATTGGTCAATGGTCATACCCAATAGGCTTTGAGGAGGCTACTTGCAAGGAGAACAAAGATTTTGGAAATTTCAAGGAAGCCATTTGAAAATCAAAGACTAGGATTAGAAAGCTTATTTTTTGGACTATATTTTTGGTATAAAAATTGAGAGATTTAGAATTTTTATGAGAGAGAAGTAGGTGCTTGAATTTAAGATGTACAAATAGTACCTATTGTCACTCTTTTGAGGATTTGAGGAATTAAATGAAAGCTTTTGGAGATTGAAAGATGCAGCTAGAGAGGTGATTTCAAGTTCTATATTTGATGTAGAAGAATTTTTATTTGTAGAATTTTAAAGAAGGAGATATTTGGAATCAAAGACAATAGATCAAATTCCAAAGCAATAAGTAGGGCGTATTATTGATAGTTATGGGTTTTGCCGTATCTTGAGTTTTTGAAAGAATTGTTGTATAAAACTTTTTTAGAAGGTGAATCTTTGTGCTAAAAAGCTATACATCAAAGTTTCATAGCATTTAGACATTTAGATTGTGAGATATAAAGAATTTAATACATGGATGTTTGTAAATAAGGGTTTGAAGCTATTGCTAGGATTTTCACGATATCTAAAGATTAGTAACAAATCAATAGTTGAAATTTGAAATGATAGTTTTAAAGATTATATCAATATTTTTTGTAAATTTTTAGTAGATTTAAATAGTTAGATTAAGAGTTATAGATTATTGAAGTTTAAAAAGAATTACCCTTTCTACGGATGAATGAGGGTTTAGAGTTTTTTGTTATATATTAAGTGTTTTATAAAATAAGACTTATGTATTAGATGTAATAGTCCTATAAAGGAGGCTTTTATATAAATTTGGGGGTTTTTATTATTCTTGAATCTTGGTTGAGTAATTAGTGGCAGTCAGAAGTTCAATGCTTTCTTGAGGCAAATTCTCTCTACTACGACACCGTGCGGCTAAATAATTCAACATTACAAAATTATTTACGCTCCTCTTTTTCTACTCAACCTACTCATTATTTTATAATTCTTTTGTGTTTTGGCTCTTAGAAGCTTTAAGCAATAGCCTTGTTGGATTCAAAGGCATCTGCTTGTTTTTTAAATGAGACAATTGCTAAGCTTCATAAAATTCTTCTAATATAAAAATCCAAATTTATTCATATAGAGATAATAAATAGACAATTTGTATCCTCTGGTAGTGTCACTCATGAAACAATACCTATAGAAGTATTGTTTGAAGACCATAGTAGCCAAATTGTATTCAATTTTATTAAGATTCTTTTAAATCATAATATTTTTAGACTTTCTTGGTTAAAAAAGCATAATCCATCTATAGATTGGAAGTCACAAAAAATAACATTTCCAATAGAAATCCCTGCAAGAAAATTATAAAAAAAGTCATAAGTTAGTAAGCCTTTATTTATTAGAATAAAAGATTTTTATAAGAACTACCAAAGAAAATATACCATTTGTTATTTATGCAACTTCAATTAAAAAAGATATGACTTTATTGGCAAGTATTCCAAAGTAATATAGGAAATTTTAAGATATTTTCTAAAAGAAGAATATTGATATATTACTAGAGTACCTACCATACAATTATATTATAGATCTTTAAAAAAAAATACAACTATCTTTTGATCCAATTTACCTTTTTCAAAATGAGCTTTTAATGCTAAAAGAATATATTCATAAAAACCTTATAAAAAACTCTATCAGACATTCAAAGTTTCCAATAGGTGTATCTATATTCTTTGTGAAAAAAATGGATGGTTCTTTATATATGTATATTGATTATTGGAGATTGAATGAGATAATGGTGAAGAATCATTATCCACTATTATTAATCTTAGGACTTTTGGAACAACTTGGCTAAGCTAAGATCTATATTAAGATAGATTTTTGTAGAACATATAATTTAATATGGATCAAAGAGGGAGATAAATAGAAGACTGTATTTTGGACAAGATATGGACATTTTGAATATAATGTCATATCTTTTGGATTAATAAATGTACGTACTATCTTTCAACATTTAATAAATGACATCTTTCAAGAATATCTAGATAAGTTTGTGATGATCTATCTTGATGATATCTTGATCTATTCAAAAAATCTAGAGGAACATGAGGAATATATAAAATTAATATCATAAAAGCTACAAGATACAAGTTTATATGCTAAGCTAAAAAAATATTTATTTCATCAACCAAAGATAGAATTTTTGGGATACATTGTATCTATTGATGATTTGATGATAGATCCTAAGAAGGTAGAGGTAGTTATATAATGGACCATTCCAAAGATTGTAACAAATGTATAATGCTTTTTTAAATTTGCTAACATCTATCAAATCTTTATCAAAAAAATTTCTCAAGTTGCTACCTTTCTTATTTAATTGATATGCAAAGATAATTTAAAATAGGAGCCTCAAGTGGAGAAGGTATTCTAAGATTTTAAGATAGCATTTACTGTAGCCTCAATCTTAGTGTATCTAAATTTTATAAAAGCATTCTACATGGAAACCAATGCTTTGGATTTTGTACTAGGAGTTGTACTTTCACAAATGGGTATAGATAATAAACTCCATCTTATTGCATTTTATTCTTGAAAGTTTTTTATTGCCAAAATTAATTATGAAATCTATGATAAGAAGCATCTTGCTATTATGGATTCTTATCAAGAATGGTGTCATTTTCTTAAAAGAACAATGCATCCTATAACTATATATACAGATTACAAGAACTTAGAATACTTTATATTAGCTCAAGTTCTTAATCGTCATCAAATTCAATAGAATATGTTATTATCTCAATTTAACTTTGTTATCACTTATTGACCTAGGAAGCAACAAAGATTGTTTGATGCTTTATCAAGGAAATCATATCTTGTATTAAAGATAAGAGAAGTAGTGTTTGATCAACAATATACAATTTTGTTGAAGTTGGAGCAATTTTACCTTTGCGCCTCTATTACATTGGCACCTATTGATTCTAATTTCTTCAATGAGGTGCATATTACAACTGCTAATGATGCTTTGGCCTTTGATATCAAGCGTTGCCTCAATAAAAATGTTGGCAAATTCAAGCTTGAAAAAGATCTTATATATTTTAAAAAATATTTGTATATCCCAAAAGAACCTACACGACTACGTGTTCTTTAATTTTACTATGAGTTTTCAATCATTGTCATATTATGTGTTATCTTATTTAGAAATGCATTAGGCACCTAGTTGTAGAGGGTGAGATTGTGATTTACAAATAGTCAAGAATCCTTAATAGGTTTCATCCATATAAGAATATAATTCAAATTTCAATATAAAAAAGCTTAAATTAATACAAAGTACTTAAAAAAACTCTTCTTGGTAACTTCAACCATACACAAAATCCAATTGTTTTATTACCTTCACAATTAAGGAAATATGATTTCTCTTTACAAATCCTAACTTTAATCAATAAATTTTAATAAGCTATAACTTTTAATTTGACTGTCAATTTAGAGTGAAATTATGCACACATATTCTATAATAAATCTTCTACATATTCAAAATTTTTTAGTCCAATCCAACTTACAAATTGTGGAAAATCAATTAAAAACCACACTGATGTCACTTAGCCGCCAACTCAATAGTTGATACAAATATCCTAGTAGTAATTTCTCTTTTTTTAACTATTAATTCCAATTAAAAATTGATGTATAGCTTGATCTTTAAGTCTTCTAACACTATGACAAATTTCACCTTGATTTGACTAATAGAACTTTATATATTGCAAAAACTTTAAACAACCCTACACTGCCAACTTCTGGTACCTCCTTGTACTAAAGATCAAATAAATCCCAATTGCACTATTAGATTGTTACAAATTTTTATTTAAAATTAGCATACTTAATCATCCATATATTATTAAATTTTTGATTATAGATGCTATACCAATTGCACAAAATAGCTAAGAATATTGCCCCTAACTTTATTACATAAAAGTCCATCTCGAATATAAATCCTAAATTTAGATAATAGTTATTAAGTCTGTCTAAATTCTACAAAAATAATTCTAATGCTCTTAAAATAAGCTTAAAGCCAGCTCTCCAATCTTAGTCTCTGATTTCCAAATGACCCAATATCTTGCCTTTGGTGGCTGTTTTCATGGCTAGAAGTCTAATTTTGACCCTGTCTCATACACGATCAATCTCCAAGTATCAATCCAATCTATCCTAAGGATTTTTAAGCTTGATCCTATCCTCAACTTAATTCTAGTATCAACCATATTAACTATTTATCTCTTCTTTTTTATTTTTATTAATTTATGGCTTTATAAAAGTAGTAAAAGAATTTCTATAATCTAAAAAGAAAAATTAATAATTAACTTTTATCTATTAGCTATTAAGATAATAAATTAATCTAAGAAGCTTTTATAAATCTTTTTTAAGTATCTTGAGTTTTTATTAAATCAAGATAATTGAATATTAGATAGATATCATTCTTATTTATATTTTTCACCACATAAACATATTACAACACAATATCCACCCCATCTAAACTTGTGCATCCTCTGATATGTGCCAAATGAATCATATATCATAGTTGGCATCACACCATCTCTTCTTTTTTTGCACCAAGTTCTTCTTCATCATATTCATTATCCATTTCAATATAATTATTTTCTTCAGAGTCATTGATATCTTCAATACGATCCTCTACATTAATTTCTATATCTCGTCTTTTAAAAACCTTCACTTGCTTCTCAACAATAGATATTTTCAAGCTTGTACTATTCAACTTCTTTAATAAATAGATGGCATTGTCATGGATTGTTACTACTATATATTATTCAAAGCAATGTTTTTAAAACTTCTATAAAGTATTATATTGGTTATCCAAATTGCTATCATAAATAAGTATTCAATCACCTTCTTCAATTGCTCTAAGCTTCAATCAATGTCGTTTATCAAACCAAGCCTTATTCTTTAGCCTTGTCTCTTGTAATCATTTTAATGCTAATTCCACATCTTTTGATCATTGTTTAAGTTGCCAAATTCTAATAGCCAATAATTCTTCTCTTGTTAATCCATCTTCTCAAGGTAACATACTCTAAGTTGGCACATGTTTTTTAATTAGTATAATAAATTTTTGACTTGTCATGAGTTCCATTAGCATACATCCCATCAGTGAATTATGTGTTATATGATCAACCTATAATACATGAAGTAGAAATCAAGGCCATTCTTTTATTTTTCCATTACAAATTTTAATCAAGGCTTTTATAATTAATGGATGTTTACGTTCATTCTTTGCATTCTCTTCTAAATTATAAGTAATAATCAATGATAATTTAATTCCGTATTTTTTAAAGAATTCACAAGCTTCATGTACATCTAATTCTCCACAGTCTACAATGATCTTTTCCATACATCCATAGCAACAAATAACATCCTTAAATAAAAATCTGTAAATTCTTTTTATAAATTTTGTTTTTAATGCTCTATCTTCCACTTGGTTTGATAAATCTTCACAAGCCAAAATTAAATATCTCAATTTCCATAATTCTATTGACATAATAACCAAATTTATAACCTATTTAAAATGAATAGTCAAAGGATATGTAAGATATATACCATCTCAATGACGTATATTTGAACACATTTGACAAATTATACAAGATTCTACAAATGAGGTTATATCTCAATATATATTTTTTTATTAATATCGTTCTTTCATTTAGCAAAAGTAGTCCAAATTCCTCTATGCCCTGTCCATAGACTATCATGAAATTCCTGGAGTAGTTTTTGTTGATCTTCTTTGATACCTACTACTCGTTGCGACATTTCAATGTTTGATTTTGGGCTCTTCTATAGAAATCCTCCTTGTAATATGAACTTATTGTCAAGGACAAAAGAATATGGAATAAGAGACTTGAACCAATTAGGAAGCTTCTAGAATATTCTAAAAGGTTCTATAAAACTTCAAAGTATATGTTGCTAACATTATCCCCTTCTTTAGCAATGAGTCCCAAGAAGAGCTCGAACTTATTATATACGTAAGAAATCAAGAATATACTATAGTAATAAAATTATGTATTCTATTCTTTGTTCTTGAGCAATGGATTCTACTCGTCCTTAAAGAAATTGCCTATGGCCTTGAGCTAGTATCTCTATTATTAAAACATCCCATCTAAGGATCTGATCTTTATTGCGGGCTTCAAAACATTTTCCAAATAAGATCTCAAGATTAAAAAGATTCACCTTTTGAATCAAATCAAATTTTGGATGATATGCATAGTTAGAATAAAATGGTATTTGCTGAGTTGAAGCATAAATAATATTATTATATGTAAACTCTGCTAATGGTAGATATAAGATTTAATCATCTTATTGATTATTAATATTGTATTGTAAATACTATTCTAAAATTTGGTTAACTTGTTTTGTTTGGCCGTCAGTTTGAAGATAGAAAGCTAAAAAAAGTTTAATATCCATTTTTAATATTTCAAAAAGATATTTTCAAAACTTAGATATGAACTAGGATCCTTAATCAGATACAATATCATTTGATAGGCCATCCTATCAATATATATTGTTGAAAAAGAGTCTTGCTATTTCTTCACTGGACACAATCTTTTTGGAAGGGATGAAATGAGCCATCTTTGTAAGTAGATCAACTATTACAAAAATTTTGTCCAATGAATTAGATGGCGATAGATTTGTAATAAAATCCATTGAGATAGAAGACCATGACCATCTTAGAATAGACAAGGATTAAAAAAGTTTATAAGGGCGATATCGAGGATTTTTGGACCTTGAATAGATGTTGCAAGAGAGCACAAAGTCCTTCACTACCTTTTACATTTGAGGCCACTAAAAATCTCAAAAAATAAGTTCTAAGGTCTTGTTAAATCCAAAGTATTTTATAGTGGGAAAGTCATGGCGAGATTGACAAATGGATAGTTGTGTTGGTCATTCTAAGATATACAAACGTTCTTCAAAATATAGAAGGTGTTCCTCAAATTTTCTTATGAGCATTTTCTTTCAAGTGATGCTTGATATCAAGGGCTAAAGCATCATTAGTGGTTGTAGCATGCACTTCATTGAAGAAACTAGAATTGATAGGCGCTGATGTAATAGTGGCATAAAGGCAAAATTACTTTGATTTCAACAAAGTTATACATTGTTAATTAAACATTGTCTCTTCTATCTTCAATATAAGATATGATCTCTTTGATAGAATACTAGACAATCCTTGTTGCTTCCTAAGGCAATAAATGATAATAAAGTTAAATTGAAATAGCAACATATTCTATCAAGCCTGGCGGTTATTAAGAACCTGAGCTGACATAAAATATTCTAAGTTCTTATAATTTGTATTTTTAATCATAGGATGCATTGCGATCTTTTAAATATCTTGAAATTTATCTTAAAATTTTTTAAATTGCTCTGGAATACTTATCGATGAAGTCATATCTTTTTTAGTTGGAGTTGTATAAATAACAAATGATATACTTTTCTCAGCCAATCTGATAAAAGTCCTTGCTCTAACAAATAAAGGCTTATCAATTCATCGCTTTTTACAAATTTTTGTACGGATTTCTATAAAAAATGTTACTCTTTATAATTTCCAATCTTTACATGGATTATGCTTTTCCAACCAAGATAGTCTAAGATAAACAAGATTTGAAGGAGTCTTAATAATGCTGAATACAATTTGGCTTCTATGATCTTTGAACAATACTTCTATAGACATTGTTTCATGGATGATACTACGAGATGATAAGGGTCGTCCATCTATTACTTCTACATGAATAGATTTGAATTTCTATATTAGAGGAATTTTATGAAGCTTAGTGAATGTCTCATTTACAAAACAAGCAGATGTCCTTGAATCTATCTAAGCAATTGTCTGAAGCTTTTGAGGGCTAAAATATAATAGGATTGTAAAACAACAAGCAGGTTTAGCAAAAAGAGAGGAACTTGAATAGTTTTGAAATGTTAGATTGTTTAGCCACATGGTCTCTACTGTAGCTGAACATTGTTGTTTTTCTATACAATTGCACTCTTGATTTTGATAATATGTTAATTTTGTTTCCTCGCGCAATTGCCAACCTTGTGGCCTTACTTGCTAAAATATTAGCATAGACCTTCTTCCATCCAAAGCTTCTTTTTTTTATGGATTAAGAGGTTTAAATCATACTACATCAACTTACATATCTTCTATTTTGAATGTGAATTTTTAATGCTTATTGATGTAGTAGGGATATGTCTAATTGTATGTTGTCTTGTTGAAGCTTCTGAATATTGATCTTGTTGGCATTGAAATAATTGATTATTAAATTTTACAACTTAGTTAATGGCTTCATTGAGTGATTATAGATCTAAAAGCGACAATAATAAATCCTTTATATCATCTTTTAATGTCTAATAAAATTGGTTTATTAAGGCTTCTTCGTCCTAATTGATGTCACACACTAATTGCCTAAAATTGGATGTATAAACTGATATAGAGTACATCCCTTGACATAATGCTTGGATCTTAGCTATTGCCCAATGAGCCTTGTCATGTTTTTTAAATACTTCCGCAAATGCTTCCATAAAAACTTCAAAGGTTCTCAAAATTGGTAATATTTTTTCAAATAAGGAAGCAAACTATGATAGTACTTGCCCCATAAGTAAGGTGCCAACTATTTCAACCCGTGATTCTTTTGTCAAATAAGTATTAGATTATAGAATTATTATCAATCAAATTTAATTAATAAATCTTTGAAACTTTGAATGCGTACCATCATATTTATTCAGAAGACTAACTTGAGGCTCCTTACATTGTTGAACAAGTGGATTTTTTTGGCACAGTATAGGTAGTACTATATTCTTAAGTGCAAAAATTGAAGGTGGATGCAATTTAGATTGTAGTACTCCAGATATTACGTTGTTGTGTTGTAAATCAAAACATAGTGTGAAAAACATAAAAGAATGTATTAAAATAAAAAGATTAAGATTAGAAAAAAGGTTGATAGAAAATTAGTAGTAAGAAGATACAATGGAAATTTACCTTGAAAAGTGAAATTTCTTCAAGTTAGTCCAAAAGAAAAGGTTGAGGAAGTGAAAAAGACATGGGCTAAGAGGTCTTTTTGACCAAGAGGATAAAGAAGACCAGGAGGGAGATAACAAGGAAGGGTCGTGAAGAAGATGGAGGAGAGTTTTTTTGGAAGGCATAGGATTTTTTTGATAGGTAGTATATGTTTTTGTGTATAGAGGAAGCTTAGAGAGAATTTAAAGTACAAGTTTTTGTAGGTTTGTAGTAGACAAGATAAAAAACTCATAGAAATAATTCTCATGTCTTTTCATTAAGTATCAAGGGAGATATGAGTCGTGAAAGTTGTAGGTGTTTAAGACTAGGGCAGTGAGGGTTATAAAATTTCGGGCCTTGGTTCTTGGAAACCACTTGAACTTTAGTAGCAAAATTTGTTGGGTTTTTGTTTTTTATAGAGTTAACTACTTTGTATCAAAATCTCAAGTCAATATGACCTCTGAGCAAAGAATTATGAGTGAAATTGTAACTAGTTTGAATGAAAAGAGAAATAGAGCGAAGGCAAGGTTGAGGGTTTGTATGGGCAATGCATGTGTGTGGGTTTTTTTTGGGTATAAAGAGATTTAGGAGACGAATTTGAGTGTGAAATTTGATACACACGATTTATGTAAGTTAAGGAAGAGATAAGTATAAGTTTGATATTCATTAGTCTTATAAATAAAATGTTATGCTCTTTCAAAGTGACAGGGGTCTATATCCAAATCAGTGAAGTTTGAGGGAGCATAACTTTGTGATCAGAGTAGTAGTTTGAGTTAAATTTGTTGGGATTTGTAGATATATGAGTCTATTAAGTTGTGTAAAAAATTGATTGCTATTGGAGTTATATTTGAGGAGTTATGAGGAAAATTGTGGTCAGATCTAGAGTTGTTAGAAGGCAAAATTAAAGAAGAAGGATGGAACCTATAACTCAAGTTTGGAGAAGGCTCTTAGAGCAATATTTAGAAGGTATTTACAACATGAGATAAACTATAAGCCTACCAAATTTCAGCACTTAGTTCTTCTTTAATGAAGAGCAATGAAGGTGTGAAGCAAAGGGGGTCCAGAATCAAAGGCAGCATGGAGGGATTACTTTGACAACATGGTTCTCTCTAATCACATGAGCTATAATCAAAAGGTTTATGGGGTTTGCTTCTTTACTTCTTTAAGTACCTTGTATCCAAATTTTGCTTCAATTGATGTGATATCCTAGGATTTATGAGCAAAATTGAGGGCGGGTTTCTAAAGGCAGAATATGTTAGGGTTAATAAAGTATGTTTTTATATAAATTCTTCAATTTTATGAACTTTATGAATCTCATCTTGCACTTGAGAAACTAGAGACAAAAAAGACCCAATGTTTTTTAGGACTAAGACTCTCATCACGACAATGTCATTACAAAGTTTTGTAATAATTCCTTCAATCTCCACAGTCTTAGTAAATAAAGTAGTAAGAGCATTTATAATGGCATCTAATTTAGACTCAAAAGATTTGGTCATACTAATTTGGTCTATAAATTATTGCAGCAATCTTCAATAAAGCTTCTTGTGGCATCTTTTTTTTATACATTGTAGAAATTATAGAAGACCAAAGTCCACTTGATTTAATACTTCCAAAAAAATCTTGGTTGCCATTGTCATCCATCCTAATACCATAACTTATAACTTCCATCATTGCCAAATAATCTTTAATCAGAGCTTTCACATCTCCTTTATCAAAGTTAGTTTGGAAAAAATCACTAGTATGTTTTAATACCACCTTTTTATCTTTTTAAAAAGTAATACTTTATTATACTATTTCATTAAATTCACCACAATCTTTTTGAGAATGAGAATCATCATCACACCAAATATATCTTTGCACATACTTTTGCTTAAAAGTAGCTTTTGAATTCATTGTAGAAGTCTCTTCTTCAAGCCTTGCAAGTTTAATTTGAAGATCCCGCATTCCATGTATAAGTTCTTCAATTCCTACATCTTCTTTCTTTGATGTAATTGCTGAAGGTTGGACAATAGGTATTGTTGATCATGAAGTGGGCACTTGAGTTTTAGATACTTACACAATTCTTTGAATATCAATCCTATTCTTTTTCCTTTCTCTTTTTACAAGCAAACCTACTACATCTTCAACTTCTTTTCATTTTATTGTTGACTCTTCATCCTCTTCTTTATTCTCAAGAGAAATTTCTAATCTTTCTTGTAATTCTCCATCAGCTGTTTCAAGAATTAATTCAACCTTGTTTTATTCCAAGATTACCTTTTCCACTTTTGATAACAAGAATATTGACTTTCAAATTCCCTTAATAATTCAATAGCTTACAATTTCTTATTAGGACACTCAATCTATTCCAAAAATGATTTTTTAGTGACTCAATCAAAATCTTCCAAGAAATACTCATCTTTCAATTCATAAGAGAATGTCTCCTAGAAATTTTCAAATTGTTCCATAATTGATTTCACATATTTTTTTATTTTTGGCATTATAAGAAGCTTAAATAATAAAATCATATGCTTTTCAAAAATTTGATTCAATTCCATTTTTGGCACATAACATCTTAAATATTTAGAAATATTCCTTCCATCAAATTGGTTGATCTTGTTAATCATTGCTTGCAATGCTTTAATTGCTAAAGCCTCTTTACAATCATTGTCCTATTATTATTGTATAAACATTTTAAATGCTTGAAATATATTTGCAGTATTTGAATCCAGATACATATCTTGTCCACTAGAAGAAAATCCACTTGAAGCTCCAATTGAAGTACTATTCAAAGCTTCATCAAAAACTCCAAATTTATGAAGATAAAATTCACTCCTCAACCCAAATTATAAGATGGCCTCAATTAAAAGTTTCTTATAAATTTTGATATGAAGTATAAAGAGCAATAAACAACAATGAAAGAGAAGAACAACACAAAATAAGTAAAATATGTGCAATTAAGTAATTGCATACTACAAAACTAGTTCACTAGATTTTCATCTAGTAAAAAATAAAAATAAAAAATAAAAATTTATATTTTTAAGTAAATAACTTTTTATCTTTTCAATGATATAAAAAATATATAAATCTAAGTTATCATGAGTTTGAATCACAAAATTAGAAGTTAAATAATTTATCACAAAATTAGAAGGTAAATAATGAAAAAGTGAAGTGGAAATTTTTTATCTCAAAGATAACTTGTTTAAAAAGTCATGAATTTGAACCTCACCAAGGCTTACAAGTAGTATATATGGGTGTCCTAGAGAGGCCACGAGGCCTTAGTCTTATCTTCCTACCTACATCTATGGTGCCACAACCCATATGGGACTTGTGCACCTCATTTTTACAAGGACTACACTACCTGCTGGTCCTCCTATTTTATACTAGTAGAACTAATAATTTTACATTTTTGACTTCACCATGGTGTTTAAAAACACCCTATTAACCTAGGAACCTTGTATGACCTTCAAATCTTGCTCTATTTTGTCATAATGGCTCCCAAGGTGGTAAAACTCATTTTTACCAAAGTCTTCAAAATTGCTCTAAAAATTCTTAATAAATTTTTAATACATTCTAAATAAACTCTAAAAATCTCTATAATATTTTTAAGATGATAATATCAATTTAAGACTATTTTATTCTACCTTAGAAATTTTTTATAATAATAAAATTAATAAAAATCAACTCAAAATCCTATTTTCTACAAAAATAATTAAAAAGACATGAGATTTCTTTCTCATGCTTCTTCTACCTACTAAGTAACATTTATAGGTTTTTAATGAGTAATATATGTAGTTAGAAGGCCAATGTAGACATTGGTCTCAATAACTAACTCTTAATACTTAATAATAAGTAATAATACTAAAACCAACTAAAAGAATTGCTTCCAAGATTTACTAAGACTCCATTTTTGTAACCTTTCTTCTAATAAGACTTTTATATTTATAAATAATTCTAAATTCTCATAAATAATTACATAGTCAAAAAGACTCTCTAACCATAGTATTTTTATAATTAAATGACTTAAGACTATATTTTTAACCAATCCACCAATTAAGATCTATTGATGGGACTCATAAAAGTCAACCTTCTTACCTTCTTGCGCCATCAATTCCAAATAATTACAAAAAAAATCCAACACCTTCTACTCCAAACTTTCACATTAAGTTCACCATTTATGTCATATTACATATTGTCCTATTTGAAAATGATCCAGGCACCTAGTTGTAGAGGATGAGGTTGCAATTCAAAAATCTTCAAGAACCCTTAATAGGTTTCATCTATACAAGAAGAATATGATTTGAATATCAATACAAGCGTACTTAAGTCAATACAAAGTGCTTAAAAATACTCTTCTTGATAACTTCAACTACATATAAAATCTAATTGCTTCGTTACTTATCACAATTAAGAAGGTGATCTTAAAAAAATTTGTATATAAATACAAATATAAGTCTTTTATATGCTTAAAAAGTTTCAATCCAATCCAAATTACAAATTGTTGAAAATTAACCAAAAACCACATTGATGTCACTTTGTTGCTAACTTGAAAGTTGATGCAAATATCCTAGCAGCAATTTCTCTTTTTCCAATTATTAACTTCATCTAAAAATTAGTATATAGCTTGTTCTTCAAGTCTTCTAATATTGTGCCAAATTTCACCTTGATTCAACTCATAGATCTTTAGATATTGCAGAAGCTCTAAATAACCTTAAACTGCCAATTTCTTGTATCTCTTTGTATTAAAGATCAAATAAAACTTGATTGTATTATTAGATTATTATAAATTTTTATTTAATCTTAGCACACTCAAGTATCCATATATTATCCAATTTTCAACTATAAATGTCACTTCAATTGCATACAATAGTCAAGAGTGCTAGTCCTAACTTTATTGCATAAAAACTTGATCTATAATACAAACCTTGACTTTAGATAGTAATTTCTAAGTCCTTCCAAATCCTATAGAAACAAATATAATTTTTTTGAAATGAGCTTAAAGCCGGCTTTCTAATTCTAATTGCCAATTTCTATATGATCCAATATCTTGCCCTTAGTGGCTGTTTTTGTGATTAGAGGTCTAATTTGGACCCTATCCCACACATGGTCGACCCTTGGATATCAATCCAACTTATTATAAGGATTTTTAAGCTTAAACCTATCATCAACTTAACCTTAGTATCAACCATATTAATTATTTATCTCTTTTATTCTATTTTTATCAACTTATGGCTTTTTAAAAGCACTGAAAGAGTTTTTATAATCTAAAAGCAAAATTTAATAACCAACTTTTATCTATTAGATATCAAAACAAGAAAATAATCTAAGAGGCTTTCATTAATTTTTTTTAAGTATCTTAAGTTCCTATTGAATCAATATAATTAAATATTAAATAAATATTTTTATCATATAAACATGTTACAAGACGACATCCATCCCTTTTGAACTTACGCATTCTCTGATATGCGCTAAATGAGCCATATGTCATAATTGGTATCACACCATTTCTTCATTTTTTACATCAAGTTTTTCATTATCATATTCATCATCTTTTTCAATATAATTATCTTCTTCAGAATTATTAATATCTTCAGCGTGATCCTCCACATTAATTTCTCTATCTGATCTTTTAAAAATCTTCATCTATTTTCCAGCAATAGGAATTTTTAATCTTGAATCATCCAACTCCTTCAATGAATACGTGGCATTGTCATGGATTGTTACCACTACATATGGTCCAAACCAATATTTTAAAAACTTTTATAAAGTACTATATTGGTTATCAAAATTGCTATCGTAAACAAAACTCCAATCACCTCCTTCAATTGCTCTAGGCCTCAATCAATGTTGTTTATCGAATTGAGCCTTATTCTTTAGCCTTGCCTCTTATAATTGTTTTAATGTTAACTCCATATCTTTTGATCTTTATTCAAGTTGCCAAATTCTAATAGCCAACAACTCTTTTCTTGTTAATCCATCTTTCCAAGGTAACAAATTCTAAGTTGGCACATATTCTTCAATTGGTATGATAGATTTTTGACTTGTCATGAGATCCACTAGCATATATCCCATCACTGAGCTATATGTTGTTTGATCATCCCATAATACATAAGATAGAAGTCAAGGCTATTCTTTTATTTTTCTATTACTAGCTTTAATTAAGGCTTTTATAATTGGTAGATGTCCACGTTCACTCCTTATATTTTCCTCTAGATTATAAGCAGTAATCAATGATAATTTGATTTCGCATCTCTTAAAGAATTCACAAGCTTCATGTACATCCAATTCTCCATAGTCTGTAGTGATCTTTTTCATAAATCCTTTAGTGACAAATAACATCCTCAAGTAAAAACTTACAAATTCCTTCAGTAAACTTTGTTTTCAATGCCCTACTTTTGACTTGGATTGATAAATTTTTATGAGCCAAAACTAAATATCTCATTTTCCATAATCCCATTAGTATAATAATCAAATCTACAATCTATTTAAAATGAATAGCCAAAGAATATGTTGGATGTAGACTATCTCAATGATATATATTTGAATAAATTTAACAAGTTATATAAGATTTTACAAATAAAGTTACATCTTGATACATATTCTTCTATCAATATCGTTCCTTCAATTTAGCAAAAGTAGCCCAAATTCCTCTATACTCCACCCATAAACTATCATGAAATTCCTTGAGTAGTTTTTGTTGATCTTCCTTGGTACCTACTACTTGTTGCAGCATTCCGATGTTTAATTTTGGCCTCTTTTATAGAAATCTTCCTTGTAATATGAATTTATATGTCTTCTTTTTAATTTATTTAAATTTTTCAATAGACCAATCAGTATGCTTGGTTAATGTGCTCAAATAATATCCAATATCTAATAACTTTCTTTCATAATTTTTTTCATAAAATAGTATATCTTCCTTGTTCAATTATAAAATTAAATAAAATTTTGTACCTATATCATCAATATTCTCAATCTTCTCATCTTCTCTATCATATTTTGTTAGAGATAGTATATTTGCTATTATATTATCTTTTATTATAACATGTCTAAATTCTAGATTTAATGACTAAATATAAGCAATCCATCTTAACATTATAATATCTGATATTGTATAGCTAATAATCATCTCAAGTAAAGGCAAACAATTTATTTCAATCACCATTATTATTCTAATTAAATAATCTTTTTCAGCTTTTATAGTTAGAACAACTCCCCATAATTTTCTTTTCACTTGTGAATATGCATGCTGGCAAGTATTTAGAACCTTAGTTCCAAATTGAACTGCAAATTTGTGTCCATTTGAATCATCTTGATCTACAACCCATCCAATAGCAATTGGACTAGTATCCATTATAAGAATTAATAGTCTATTATATTTAGAATCAATTTTTTTCAATATTAGAGGTGATATTAATAAATCTTTTAATCTTTGCATTGCTTTGATATGCTTTTTTTTCCATTTAAATTGATAATCCTTGCATAATAATTCATACAATGGATTTGCTGCATGAGTAGGATTATTATTAATCGATTTGATTGATATAGCCTCGGAACGTTGAACATGTACCATCATATTTTTCCGGAAGACTAATTCAAGGCTCCTTACATTATTAAATAAGTGGATTTTTTTGGTATAGCATAAATAGTGTTATATCTTCAAGCGCAAAAGTTGGAAGTAGATACAATCTAGATTGTGGTATTCCAAATAATATGTTGTTATGAAGTTTGTAATAATCCCTTCAATCTCCATAGTCTTAATAGATAACATAGTAAGCGCACTTATAATGATGTTGTCGTACTATAATTACTTACAATATATAAAAAAAATAGTCTAAATATATAATATGTTCATAAGCTCCAGTATGTGTTAGAATGCTTAATAAATTATTTAAAAAATTAATATAAGAAATTTTATTTTGATTTTATTTACTTAATTTGATTATGGCATTTAAATTATATATGACCTAAATGTTTAATATGAAGCCTTAAGAGAAGATTGGAGACCAAAGATAAAGAATTAAATTACTAAGATGCTTATTTGGAAGGATGAAGGTAAAAAATGGATGAATGAAGGCAAGGGGTGAAGCTCTTTATTTCT
This sequence comes from Physcomitrellopsis africana, assembly GCA_036785485.1. Classification (NCBI taxonomy): domain Eukaryota; kingdom Viridiplantae; phylum Streptophyta; class Bryopsida; order Funariales; family Funariaceae; genus Physcomitrellopsis; species Physcomitrellopsis africana. The sequence goes on along the minus strand of JAWRVF010001794.1, from coordinate 22,329 downwards.
TTTGGTCAATGGTCATGTCTAATAGGCTTTAAGGAGGCTATTTACAAGGTGAACAAGGATTTTAGCAACTTCAAAGAGAACATTTGAAAATCAAAGATAAGGATCAAAAAGCTTATTTTTTTATTATAATTTTGGTATAAGAATCAAGAGATTTGGAATTTTTATAAAAGAGGAGTAGGTGCTTGAAATTAAGGTATACAAATTATACCTATTTTTTTTTTTTTTTAAGATTTAAGGAGTTGTATGAGAGCTTTGGAGATTCAAAGATGCTGTTGGAGAGATGATTTTAAGATCTACATTTGGAATTTTGAAAAACGAGATATTAGAAATCAAAGATAATAGATTGAATTCTAAGGCAATAAATAGACTATTTTATTGATAGTGATGGTTTTTATCATATCTTATCTAAAAATTTCTAAAAAGATATATTATTATGTTAAAAAACTATATATCAAAGTTTCATAGCATTTGAACATTTAGAATGTGAGATATGAAGAATTTAATACATGGATGTTTATAAATAAGGGTTTGATGCTACTGTTAGGATTTTGATTATATCTAAAGATTGATAATGAATCAACAGTTGAAATTTGTTGTGGTACTTGTTAAATATACATCAATATTTTATATAAATTTTGAATGAATTTGGATAGTTGGATTAAAAATTATGAATTATTGAAATTTAAAAAAAATACCCTCTCTACAAGTGAATGAAGAATTTAAAATATTTTGTTATATTTTGAGTATTTTGTGAAAATATGACTTATATACTAAGTGTAATAGCTCTATAAAAAAGACTTTTATATAAATTTGGAAGTTTTTTTGATTTTGAATCTTGGTTGAATAATTAGTAGGAGCCAAAAACTTCGCACTTTCTTGAGGCAATTTCTCTCTACCACAACAATGTCTAACTTAGACTTAGAAGATTCAATAATACTAATGTCTTGATTTCCAATTATTCTAAAAGAAAGATACAATGAATCTATAAGAAGATAATATCAATTTAGAGGAAGGTAATCTGCAACCTCTAAAATGCTTTAAGATCTTCAAGGAAAGGAGTAATTCACTCTCTAATAAAAAAGATCCAACTTTGATATTAAAGATGAAGTCAATCTCAACAAATTGTCAAGGATACAAGAATACATAATAAGAGACTTGAACTAAAAAAAATATTTTAAGAAGAAATCGACAAGGACTTGAATGAACTAGATGAATACACAAACAACACCAAGAAAGATGAGCTAAAACTCCAAGAGATGTATTATTGAGACTGAAGAACTCTTTAGCCTTGACTTCCATATATATCCATGTCTAGGATGCTTTTTGAACAATTTCTATCAATCTAAGAAGGTTCTCGAATAGCTTCTATCAACTAGGAAGCTTCTCAAGCTCTTTCTACCAACTTGGAAGTTTCTTAAACTCCTTCCACTAACTATGAAGCTTCTCGAGTTACTTTCACCAATTAAGAAGCTTTTCAATCAATTTTTATTAATTCAACAAGCTCTAGAATATTCTATAAGGTTTAGGATTTGATTAAAATTAATTTACGACTTGATTTAGGATTTGACTAGGATTTGATTTAAAATTTGACATAAGATTTGATTTAGGATTTGATTAGGATTTTGAATTAAGATTTGATTTAAGATTTAAATATGGTTTGATTAAAATTGATTAAGATTTGATTAAGATTTGATTAAAATTATATTAAAATTTATTTAAAATTTGATTAAAATTTAATTGGAATTTATTTAAGATTATATTAGGATTGTTAGATTTTTAGTTAGTTACAACATATAAGTGTACCTTCTATAGCTAAGCACCCGGTGTCATATTGTGATTTGACTATCATGTAAAAAAAATTATATATATATATATATTTAATGTATAATTTACTATATAATTAAGTGAAAGCTATAACAATGGATTTCTATTGGTTACAAGATGTGATTAGGTTATTAATTTGGAAGGAATCTACTTAATAGGGCTATTAATGAGATTTATACAACCTTATTTTCTTTTTGGTAGTGCCTTTTATTGAAGAAACACAATAAGCATAACACAAGTAAGTATGAGTACAAATCAGCAAGGTTGCACACAAAGGGAAGTGTGGAATGAGATGACTCTCTCTTCCAAACACCCGATACTTATAGGTGGTGGTTGCTGCCCTAATGGTCAACTTCCACTCTTTGACTTTGACTTACATGTCCCTTAGGATCCATTGGCATCTTGCGTACCTCGAGGGTATCCTATGCCATGCACTAATGACTCTTACACTTTGACTAAGATGCCCCTTAGGATCCGTTGGCATCTTGTGTACCTCGAGGGTATCCCATGCCATGCACTAATGACTCTTACCTATTCTTTGGATTATCCTCTTGACTTTGACTCTTAATCTTTGACCGCATCCTATATCCATAGGATGCCCTTTCTATATGCCAAGAGTCAATCCTTTGACCATTAGCAACTTACCTAAGGTAATATCTTCTACAACATAATATATTCTACTTTTACTATTACTTATTTATCTCAATACTCCCACTTTGCTAATTGTCAAAGGCTTTCAAACCTAATGCCTTTGTCAACATGACATGCCTATCCTTCACTAATGCCTTTGTCAACAAATCAGCAAGCATGTCTTCCGTAGGACAATACTTCATGTCAATCACTCCCATTTCAATCTTCTCTCGTATGAAGTGATGTTGAATGTCAATGTGCTTGGTTCTTGAATGATGCTTTGGATTCTTTGCAAAAGCAAGGCATCCTTGATTGTCACACTTCATTGGAGTTGCTTCCAATTGCACAAGTCCAATGTCCTCCAAAACTTGTCTTAACCAAATTGCTTCCATTGCTCCATGGCTTGCTGCCATGTACTCCGCCTCCATTGTGGACCTTGCAATTGTTGGTTGTCTCCTACAATTCCATGAAATTGCTCCCACTCCAACAAAGAATACATATCCCGTTGTTGACCTTCTATCATTTGCATCTCCTGCCCAATCCGCATCACAATAACCATGCAAAGTAGTATTATCACCTCCAAGGCACAATTTGAAGTCTAATGTGCCTTTTAAGTACCTCATGATCCTCTTGATGATTGCCCAATGGATTGGTCCAGCCTTTGACATGTGTTGACTCACAACACTTACCGCATATGCAAGATCCATCCTTGTGCCAACCATTGCATACATGAGGGAACCTACTGCTGCCTTGTATGGAACACCTTACATTTCACCAACTTCAGCAAACTCCTCATCCGTAAGCTTCATCAACTTCAAATTTGCCTCCAATGGTGTTCCAATGGGTTTGCAATCTTCCATGTTGAATCGTTTCAACACTTCTTCAATGTACTTCCTTTGGCTCATTGTAATGGTCTTCTTAGCACGATCTCTTACAAATTCCACTCCTAAACAATAGTGAAGCTCTCCCAAATCACTCATCTCATACTCCTTTTCTAATTTAGCCTTTAACCAATCCATCATCTTTAAGGTATTGGTTAAGATGATCAAATCATCAACATAGAGGATTACAATCAATAAGAACTCTTTTGATTGCATCACATACATGGAATGATCAGCTTCACTCCTCACAAATCCTTCATTCACAAAGAATGTGTCAATCCGTTGGTACCATGCTCTTGGTGATTGTTTCAACCCATACAATGATTTGTTCAACTTACAAACAAGATGTTGCTTGCCTTCTTCAACAAATCCTTGAGGTTGATCCATGTAGATGTCTTCTTCCAATTCTCCATTCAAGAAAGCCGTCTTCACATCCATTTGATGCATCTCCAAGTCCATTGCTGCCCCAATTGCCACAATGGTTCTAATAGTGGTGAATTTGGCCACGGGAGCATATGTCTCATTGAAATCAACACCAGCAACTTGTGAGTATCCTTTAGCAACTAATCTTGCTTTATATCTCACAACATTACCCATTGCATCCCTCTTGGTTCTAAACACCCACTTACAACCAATTGAAGCCCGATTTGATGGAAGTTGAATCAATTCCCATGTTCCATTGTCCATGAGTGATTTGTACTCTTCTTCCATGGCCTTCTCCCACTTCATAGCATCCGTGGACTTCATTGCATCACATAAAGTCAATGGATCAGCAAGGAGTGCAACATTAGCATGTTCTTCACTTACTTGAGGAAAGATGTGGTTCTTCCACCATTCACCAAGTGGTCTTCTTTCTCTCATAGGATACCTCCTTTCATTTGAAGAAGATTCACCTCCATGCATTCTTCCAACTCCCTTTTGTCTTAAGCCTTGTTTCTTCTCATTCAAAGGTTGGTACTCCTCATCATCATCCTCATCTTCAACATCTTCATTTCCTTCATTGTTGGTCTTAACTATACTAGGGACCTTCTTCTCCACCTTCTTTGGCTCTTCACCTTCATCACCATCCTCAATGGCTTCATCTTCTTCTTTCTTTGCTGAATTTGAAGATGTGTCCACAAATCCACCATTACTCCCACTTGGACACATCTCCAAGTGCTCACAAGCACTCTTATGCTCTAAAAACTCAACATCTCGACTTTTGATAATCTTCTTGGAATCCAAGCACATTAGCCTATATGCCTTGGTACCTTCACAATATCCAAGAAACACACATCTTGTACCTTTTGCATCAAGTTTGGACCTCATACAATCTGGTACCTTTGCATAAGCAACACATCCAAAAGTCCTCATATGTGAAACACAAGGTTTCTTCCCACTCCAAGCTTCTTGTGGAGTCATTGATGTGAGTGCACTTGTAGGACATCTATTTCTTGTATACACTGCATTTACCACGGCTTCCGCCCAATATTCATGTCCAAGGTTTTGAGCATGAAGCATACTCCTTGCCATCTCCACAATGGTTCGATTTGCTCTTTCAGCAACTCCATTTTGTTGTGGAGTGTAAGGAGTGGAGGTTTGTCTTGCAATACCTTGAATCTTCAAATACTCATCAAAATGCTTTGACATGTATTCACCTCCATTGTCCGTGCGCAACACCTTGATCTTGCACTCACATTGTTTCTCCACAAGTGCTTTAAACTCCTTAAACCTTGACAAACACTCACTCTTGGTTTTAAGGATGAAGATCCACACCTTCCTTGAATAATCATCAATGAATGTGACAAAGTACCTTGCTCTTCCTATTGATGGCGTCCTCATAGGTCCACAAACATCCGAATGCACAATCTCCAACAACTTAGTTGCACGTGTTGCAACTCCACTTGGAAATGAAGCCCTTTGTTGCTTGCCTTGAATACAACCTTCACAAGCAAGTGTGGTAGCATTGTTGTAGCATTGACCAAGATCTAAACCACTTACCATGGATTGGAGCTCCTTCATGCTTTTGGCATTCAAATGACCAAGGCGTCGATGCCAAATGCCAAACTTATCTTGATCTTGTGGAAAATCAGCAAATGCCGCCACTTCAACTCCATTGACCTTTTTACAATTGATGAAGTAGAGGTTGCCATCTCTAAAGCCTTTTAAAACATCATCACCCTCCATTGTCTTCACAAAGCATCCATTCATATCAAATTGCACCTTACAACCACTTGAAACAAGTTTGCTCACCGAAAGAAGGTTCTTCTTCATCTTTGGCACATGTAGGACCTCTTTCAATCTGATCCTCTTGGTTTGGTTCTTCACAACAATCTCCACCACAATGGAGCCAATTCCAATAGCTTGTACCATGCCATTGTCTCCTAACCAAACCTTTGTTGCTGAAATTGCTTCATAAGTGTCAAATGAACACTTGTATGGAGTCATGTGCTTGGTAGCACCCGAATCAACAATCCACTTGGACATGGCAGCCATGGAAGTGCCTTCACTTGCCATGAATGCATAATCATCTCCTCCAACTTCATCACGAGCATTGTTTGCATTCTCTCTCTCTCCTTTCTTGGCCTTGTAGCAATTTCGTGCAAAGTGACCTGGTTTTCCACAAATGAAGCAAGTTTTTACATTGCTTCTTACATTATCACGTTGGTAGGAATAGCTACCTTTGCCTTGTCTTGAGAAGAGAGCCGAATCTTCACTATGATGCTCCTTTTCCTTCCTTTTGGTCACTTCATGTGCAAGTCTTGCCGTCACATAGTCCATGGTGAGTTCCTTGATCCTTATGGACTCCAATGCTACAATAAGGTAGTTGTAGGACTCGGGAAGGCTCATGAGCAAGGTCATGACAATATCACCATCTTCTAAAGGCTTGTCAACAATTGCTAGTTGGTTTGCAAGAGCCTTTACCTTATTGACATGAGCCATGAGGTCTTCACCTTCTTCCATCTTGCAAGTGAAGAATTTCCTCCTTGTGAAGAGGATGTTGGACAAGTTCTTGCTCTCATAAATGTTGCAAAGAGTCTTCCATGCTTCCGCTGGTCCTTTGCAAGAGATGATGTGAGAAAAGTTGGCTTCATCCAAATTGGTGGCAATCATGCCAAAAGCCTTCTTTTCACGTCTTTTGAAGTCCTTGTGCTCCTTGATATCAGCATCCATGCTTGGAGGGTCTTCACTTTCATCAACAATGTCCCAAAGGTCCAAAGACGCCAACAAAAGCTCCATTTTGACCTTCCAATGGTAGAAATTGTTGCCTCTAAACTTCTCAATCACTCTCAAACCTTCACCCTCACTAGAAGCCATGTCTAAGGAGTAGTGTATCAAAAAATATCAAGAAAAGGAGTCTTTATGTGTTAATAAACACCAAAACAATTTTGCACAAGCAAAATCTCAGAATGCCCTCTTGTGAACAAAAGAGTGGTTTTTCACTCAAAACACTCTCAACTCAACTTTTGAAGTTTCTAATCACTATGAGCACTCTCATCAACCTCACAAGCAACTTCAATCTTTCTCTCAAATCACAATCTCATGAAAAATGAATGTTAGTCCAACTAACTTCAACAACTCAACAAAGACACTATCAAGGTCTTTCAATATGCTCTCCAACTCACTATCCAAGAAGTTGAGAATCCACAAAGAGATGTAAGATATGTATGATGTTAATATCAGCACCTCCTCATGCCAAATAAGAAGTTAAGATCATACAAACTCTAACATCAGCAACTACCATAAGATCTATTCCACACAATAGCAACAACAAGTGAATGCCTTAAACTTACTTGAATAGCACAACAAAGTGTGTGTGGGCCCATAACCTATTGAAGAAACACAATAAGCATAACACAAGTAAGTATGAGTACAAATCAGCAAGGTTGCACACAAAGGGAAGTGTGGAATGAGATGACTCTCTCTTCCAAACACCCGATACTTATAGGTGGTGGTTGCTGCCCTAATGGTCAACTTCCACTCTTTGACTTTGACTTACATGTCCCTTAGGATCCGTTGGCATCTTGCGTACCTCGAGGGTATCCTATGCCATGCACTAATGACTCTTACACTTTGACTAAGATGCCCCTTGGGATCCGTTGGCATCTTGTGTACCTCGAGGGTATCCCATGCCATGCACTAATGACTCTTACCTATTCTTTGGATTATCCTCTTGACTTTGACTCTTAATCTTTGACCGCATCCTATATCCATAGGATGCCCTTTCTATATGCCAAGAGTCAATCCTTTGACCATTAGCAACTTACCTAAGGTAATATCTTCTACAACATAATATATTCTACTTTTACTATTACTTATTTATCTCAATACCTTTTGAGGTTGATTTATATTGACAATAACTTATATATATCTTAAGTCACCTTTGTTAGACATTGATCATCCTTAAAATCTTAGTTTACTTCTTTTATTTGGTGCTTAAAGCGCAAAGTATATAAATCTTATAAGAAGAAGGATTAGAAAAGGATTTTTAGTGTAAAAAGGGTAGTTTGGCCATCCATGTGGATAGATAGAGGTGGATGATAGAAATCTCTATTCTAATTGGCCAAAAATCATATCCAATGGGCTTCAAGGAGGCTGCCCAAGGATTTATTAGGGATTAGGGTTTGTTTTCCGAGGGGAGTTGAACATCAAAGGCTAGGATCAGCAAGTTTGGATTTTTTGATATGGTTTTGGTGCAAATCTTGCATGATTTGGACTTTTTATGAAAGAGTTATAGGCGCTCAAAGTTAGGGTGTCAAAATTCTATCTATTGTCACTGTTTTAAGCATGACGCGCGCGTACACAAAGCAATAGACAATCAACAATTAGGATTAGAAAGAACACTTTTTTGGCTATATTTTGCATATATAGCTAGATAAAATCCAAGCTAGGATGAAGGAGATATTGGGAGTTGAAGTTAGTGCTTGTAAGCTAAGGGCAATAAAAGACCTTGCTTAACTAGTGATTACATTTTGAACTATATCTTTGAAAATTTAATAGATTTTTTACTCAAAATTTTTATGAGTGTATATAGTTATATCACAAGACTATGTGCAAAAATTTTGTGGCATTAGGATTTTGGATTTGTGAGATATAAGGAAAATAGTATTTGGGTGTCTCTGAGCTAGGGTTTTAAGCACTTGCTAGGATTTTTGAGATATCAGATGATTGGAAATAAATTTACGGTTGATTCTTTTTTGTGGTGAAACTTGAAATAATCATCTAAACTTTGAAGTAAATTGTATAGAAACTAAATAATTGGATCAAGAGTTATTGAACTCTAAAGTTTAGTAAGAAATAAGTCTTTGCAGGTGAATAAAATTTTAAAGGATTTTTGTAGAAATTTGAACCCTTTTTGTACAAACCTACTTGAATACAAAAGGGTTTTATCTATACAACTTTTTTTTTGTAATATTTTTGTATTATTTTTCTTTTTTATCAGAGATAAATCACTTGTTGGAGTTTTGCCAATAATTTTTAAGTGAATTTTTCACAGTCAGGTATTCAGTGTATTTCCAGATAGAAAATCACACCATACAACACTGGTGCATTTTCAAATAAGACAACACTTAATAAGACATTATATAGAAACTTTGTAAATAATTCAATAAGCTCAAAGAGCTGAAATAAGCTTAAGATCCTAATTATGCTTAAAATTCATTACAATTTTTTTCAATATCCAAATTAGAATTTGATTGATTCTTTTTGTAAGACCATTTGTTTGAAGGTGATAAGAAGTTATCTTTCTATAGTTGATGGTAAATAATGTGGTCATTTCTTTAATAGTTTCATTTAAAAAATAAGAACCATTGTTACTCATAAGAATTTTTGAACAATCAAAAATGACCTATAAACTATCAAATATTCTATAGCTATAATAATATATTGTATTTAATGTGAAGATATAAGATAAATAGGTCCAATATAATTAATACCCCACTTTTCAAATCGAACAAGTGGAAGTGAAGGATTTAGAGGCATTGTAAGATTTAAATCATTATGTATATATTTTTAGTAAGTATTATAAGTTTTTATAGATGACTTTGAATTGATAAATATTATAGGCTAAAAATATTCTATTTTAAGAATTTTTTGAGTTGTTAATTAATCAAAGAAGTATCTACTACAAGCATTTGAGTAACAAGCTTCTAATATAAATGGTACTTCTTCATGAGCAAGACACCATCTTAAAATCCCATCAATCCTTTGACAATATAATTTCTTTGCTATAAAAAAAAAATAAGTACTATTCATTTTAATCTTTTATTCTTCATTTTTTGATAAGATATTGGATATTCAAAAATTTGGCAATATGTTTATATTATATAGGTACTACCATGACATGGAATAAATGGATATTAGAAAGTTCATTATCTATATTATGGATTCTTATAAGTATAGATAATTATAAAAAAAGATTAATTTATTTGTATTATTTTCTTAATTTGTATTATATTATATAATAAAATTTTATTAAAAATAACATCTATATTGTTAATCTATGATTTAAATCTAGTTTGTTTACAATATATCTAAGAGCCATAAGATCTACAAAGAAGGTGACTTTATTCATCAAAAAGTAGTACTAAAACTTTTTGACATTAAAAACCATAGCTAAATATTCTTATTTTATAATTATATAGTTCCATTCAACACTTGTTAATTGTTTATTAGCAAAGGCAATAAGATGGATCACATCTTTATCATCCGATTGATATAAGGTATTATTTATTGCAAATTTAAAGACATCATAATAAATATAGAAAGATTGATTCCAATATAATAGTAGTAGACAAAGGTAGGATAGCAATTTGACTTTAAGTGCAACAAAATCAACTTGATATTCAGAAGTCCATTTAAATTTGGTGGTTTTCCTTAATAAATTAATTAATAATAAGGTATGAGTAGAATATAATTCAATCAAGTCGCAATATCAACTCATGTGCTCTAAAATCTTTTGAATTTTTTTATTCTATTTAAAGCCAATAGATTTATAATAATTTCTATTTTTTCAAGATTAGATTCTTTTTCAAAAAAAATAATATAATCTAATAAAATTCTTTTCTTAATTGTCAAATTTATATTTTTTTTATTGAGAGAAATTCCTACTTTTCTATAATAGTATAAGCACAATTGAAGGCTTTTAAAGCAATCATCCTTTGATAATTGACAACTAAAGTCATCAATAAAAATTAATATGGTTTTTTGAAGTTCTAAAAATGCATAGATTATGATTCTTTGAAAGGCTAAAGGAGCATTGCATAATCTAAAAGGCATCACTATCTATACGAAAGTTCCCCAAAGTGATATAAATGTAATCTTATGCCAATCTTCAAGAGCTATTGATACTTGATTATAATCAAAGTAGCCATCCATAAACTGTACAAGTCATGCCATACCACATCATCTATTATAGAAGAAATAAAAGGTAATAGAAAATAGTCTTTTTGAGTGTATTTATTCAAAACTCAATAATCCATACAAACCTTGAGATTATTTCTTTCTTTTTTCTTCACCAAGACAATATAAGACAACTAATCCATAATTTCTATAAGCTTTATAAATCCTGCTTGAAGAAGCTTTTTCAACTCTATGTTTATAATAAGTTATATCTTAGGATTGAATCTTATATACTTTTATCTAACATGTGTGATATTTAAAAAAAATAGAATAATGTGTTGAAAAATACTACGAAGAATATCTTTTAAATTTTTATAAGACCAAGCAAATATATCATAATATTCTACTACCAAGGATTTATATTTTTTTAATTCTTTGTCATTTAATTGAGAATCAAACTTGATGTATTTGAGTTCATCTTTATCATGGTTAATTGGAATTTTTATCCAATCTTGTTCTATCACATGTATTAGGTCAATAGGTCCATGTTACCAATCTTTAGGTATTGATGGATAAATAGATACTTTATGTCCAGCCTCAATACCTTGGAATGTATTTTTGAATTATAAAGGAAGAGACATGATGGTTTCTTCTTTCATAACAACATCAAAGTTTTTAACTTGAGTTCCATTAGTTTCTAAGCTAAAGGCTTCATTCATACAAATATCATCAATTAAGGTTGTAAAATCAAGGCAATCATCTTTAAGCTCCAACTAATCATTTAGATCTATAAATCAAATATAGATGTCTTCTTCTTTTTAAGGATTTTTTTCTAACTATTTGGCAAAATCACCCTCATCTTCATATTTATATAATCCAAGACCAATATATTTTATTAATTCAATAATTAAAATTGAATTAGATTGGATAAAATTAGTTTGATTGGATTTTATATTTAGTGGTATTTTTTGTAAGGAGGCCAAGGTTTGAAGTCTAATATAGCTAGATATCATGATTGTTATATAATTATCCACAAGTCAAAAAATAAAATAAGGCTTAGAAGCTCCCTAATTGGTTATTTTTTTAAATTGTCTCAACCATCTTCTTTTTAATAAAAGAAGATAGCTATCAAATTCTTTATATAATTATATCATATAAAATGATATTATATACTCTATACCTCTTGCTTGTATGCGTAAATCACAAATTTGACTTAGAAGTTGAAAAGGTCTTTGATCACCTAATTTAATTTTTATAATTACCTTGTAAATGATTTTCAATCCCAACTTGTTCATAGTAGATTCAAGCATGATATTAATACTACTTCTATCATCTACTATGATCTTAGAAATAATATTATCTATAAGTTCTACATCTATTTCAATAGGTCTATATTTCTTTTTTCTTTTTTTTTCTTCTTTTGTAATATTCCAATCTAAATCTTTAACTTTAATTCTAGCTATTTCTTTTGTATTTTTGGTTTTTCTTCATATGATTATTCCTTCCTTGAGGTCTTTTTTTATGGTTGGTGCTACTTGAATTAATTGACTAAAAATAATATTGGCCCTAGTCCTATAAAGATCTTGCCATAAATCATATGATTCTATAGAATTAAAGATTGTAATATCTATTGGATGTTTTAAAAAAGTACTTGAATTCTAAGGCCTTCTTTGCTTAAAAATTGATATCTTTTTTCATCAAATTTAACTACAGAAGATAGTTGGTTGTCTTATAATTTTTTAGCTATTTTTTGGATAATTTTTTCAACTCTATAAACTTGAGTGATTCTTTTTAAGTATCTATAAATATTTCATCTTCTTCAAGTTGTACTAAATCTATTGGTTTTTTAGTACTCATACTTTTGCTCACAACTAAAGAAGATAAATATTCATTATTCAAAGATATCTTTTTGCTCTCTAGTTGTACCAAGTTAGATTGAAAAGGTAGTGAATTTGATATAGAAAGTACATTAGGTTGAGCCATTGTATACTTAATATCTTAAGAAGATAATAGTTATTGATTTTGATTTAGATTTTGATTATATGCTAAGAATCCTTATCATGTTTCTTGATTATATTGAGCTATCATTAAAGGTTTGAAATTTTTACCATTACTTGATTCATTATATTATATATTTAATGGACTATTTGTAATAATAGGACCTGCAAATCTAACTCCTTATATATCTTCTATAATTTAATTGGTATAATTTTTTGAAAAAGAATTTAAAGAAATAATCTTATTGGATCTATAATAATCTGTAGAATAAGATCTTCCATAATTAAAACATACTACTCTATTTTCAATCCAATAATGATCTATTTGATGTAATTTTTTATAAGTATGATAAGATGCTATATTATTTCTTTGATTTGAAAGGATACTTGGACTTACTTATCTTAGTTGATGAAAAAGCTTATAGGATTGGGATTGATTTTTTTTTATATGATATTGTAGGAATTGTAAACAAAATTGAGATATATGGTTTATTTGTTTATAATTTATATACCATAATCTAGAGGTATAAATCCTTGATTTATGATATTTAGGTTCTATAGTTGAATTTTGGTTTTTAATGAGGTAAGATATTTATTCACTCATAGCTTTCATAATATTCATCATCTCATTTTTTAATACATCACTTGCTTGTCTTATTTTATTTTTAAATTCTTCTAATCTAATAGTATTAAAGGATCTATATAAAGATTGATTATGTAAGCCTTATACAACTAAAGATGTTGAATTGTTCATAAATAATAGGAAGATAGAAAGTTGAGAGTAGCTTAAAGCTAAATATTGATATGATTCCATAGGTCAATGTTGCAAGGATATGAAAGTTGGTATTTATTCTTCTGTCCTTCTAAGCATACAATTATTTTTCTTATCAATGATTTTCATCTCTAAAGTAGCTCAAATAGCTCTTTCTAAATTCTTAAGTCTCTTATTTAGTATATCTCAAATTGTAGAAGACATGGCAAAACCTTGGATAAAATAGTGCCTTATGGTATCTTCATTTAAAAAATTACCAACATATTGAGTGCATATTATATATAATTGCCTTTTGTAAGAGGTGATATCTTCAAAGGAATCTTGTCTAATATTTGTCAAAGTTGAAAGAGCTTGTTATTGGCCAATTATGTATCTAAATTGATAAAAGAAGATTGCTAAGAATTATTCTTATATAATAAAGAATCCTTCTATATAAGATCTACACCATACATATGCAAAATTTGTTAAAGTAGTTAAAAACTATATTAAATAGTATCCATGGTTGGTCACTAAATTAATGATTAATACTTCCACAAATTATTCTATGTGAATTTCCGGGTCTTTATTAATAAATCCACTAAATCTTGAAAGATTAAGTAGAATTGTTGTTCCTTATAATTCTAAAGATACAACAATAGGTAGCCCTCTAAGTAATATCATAAAATCAATTTAGATATCTGCAGGAAGATGTTGATTACTTCCATTTGCTACATTAGCACTTGAAATTGAAAAAGATGAAGGTTCTACTTCAGGCTTTGAAAGATGGCATCTACCATACCCCATTAAAAAAAAAGCCTGTAACATCTTATTATAAAGTTCTTTTAATACATTGGTTTTTACAATTATAGGTTCTATCTCTTTTTGATTTTATAAAATACATCTAGATTACAAAACACAGTTGATAAAAGGATAAGATATCTTAGATTTAAGTTTAGGTGGCATACAATTAAATATATTGCTTTTAAATTATTCACTTAAGGCAAGAGAAGATCTAATAGATAGTTTAGACAACTAAAACAAATCCAAGAACTTATAATATGTTTAATTTATTTTTTATAATAATATAAAATCCTCTTTTTTCTTACCTATTTATAAGGCACATGATTTAATAATATACTAAGATGAAATCTTGTGCCAATTTTAAAATAGCAATATCATCTAATAATTAAATCTTTTTTATAAGTGATACATGTATTTTAACTAAATACCAAATTAAGATCTCGTGTCAATTTTAGAATAGTAGAATCACCCATTAGTTGGAATTTATTTTATAATTAAAAATTAGAAAATAAGTTAATAATATAAATAATATATTATTTATAAAGAATAATATAAATAAATAAATTTTTTAATACATGGATATCACAAAAATCAAATATATCAAGTAAAAGACAACCTATAGGATAACTTATAATAACTAACTATGTCTTATGAGGGTCATCACTTCCTATAAGTGTAGGTTCAATACCAAAAAGAAGTCATGTTAGTCATCAATATAACTTCATTTCTTTATAAAATGTCTCAAAATTGAAGCACCTATTATAAATACAACTAGGTTCTTTTTAATAAAAAAATAGATTGAAAAAAAATTTAGTGTATATAATTGAATATTTTAGTATTCAATTACAATATAAGATGATATCATAGTTAAGATATTATTCTTAAGACTATAAGTCCCATTGTGCTTCTTCTTAAATGTATCTAAAATTTCAAATAAAAAAAAGAGTTAAGATTTTGAATCTACTAAGTTTCTTCTAGCCATTCTTCTTTTTTATTTTTTATTTTCTAAGATTTCAATTAAATTGAAGAATTAAAATTTGAAATCCATCTAATTTTATTTAGCCATGCTCCTTCCTTGTTTATTATGACGGTAAATTTTATCCTTTAACTCAAATTACAAGATGGCCTCACTTAAGAGTTGCTTGTAATTGGTGGTATGAAGTGAAGGGAATAAATATCAAGAACAAAGAGAAGAACAACACAAAATAAGAAAAATAAATGGTAACAAATAAGTACACAATTCAAAATTAAATCACAGTCTATTCATTGTATTTTTATCTAATAAAAAATAAAAATAAAAAATAAAATTTATATTTTTAAATAGATAATTTTTTTTATCTTTTATATAATATAAAAAATATATAAATTCAAATTATTATGAATAAGTTATGATGGTTTAAAGATAGAAGGTAAATAATAGAAAAGTTAAGTGAGAAATTTTTACCTTAAAGGTAACTTGCTTAAGAAATCATAAATTTGAATACCACCAAGACTTACAAGTAGTGTATAAGGGTGTCTTAAAGAGGCCACAAGGCCTTAGTCTTATCTTCCTACCTACATCCAAGGTGCCACAACCCATATGGGACTTGTGCATCTCTCTTCCTACAAAGATTATACTAGGTGCTAATCTTCTTATTTTCTATTAATAAAACTCATTTTTTTGTATTTTTGATTTCACCATGGTATTCAAAAATGTCCAATTAGCCTAAAAACCTTGCAAGGCTTTCAAATCTTGCTCTATTTCTTCACAATGGCTCCCAAGGTGATAAAACTTATTTTTATCAAAGTCTTCAAATTTATTCTAAAAATTCCTAGAAAATTTTAAATAAATTCTAAATATTCTAATTTTTTTTATAATATTTTTAAAATAATAATATAAATTTAAAGTTATTTTATTCTATCTAAATAATTTTTTATAATGATAAAATCAATTAAAATCAACTAAAAATCCTATCTTTCATATAAATAACTAAAAAGATATGAGATTTATTTTTTATGATTCTTCTATCTACTAAATAATATTTATATGTTTTTAATAAGTGATTTATAGAGATAGATGGCCAATGTAGATATTGGTCTCAATAACTAAATATTAATTCTTATAATTATAAAAAATACTAAATCAATTAAAAATATTTGCTTCAAGACTTATTAAGATTCTATTTCTTCTCTGCTAATATTATTTTTCTTTATTTAATATCTTCTAAATACATCTTTATTTTATAATTATAATTTTAATATTCTAAATATATTCTTTTATTCTAAAATAACTAATGAATCAATTTAATGACTCCCACATGGCGACCATCTAGGATAACTTATAAAAAAAAAGAACCTTGACTAATCTCTCAAAATGCTATTAAATAAACAAAAGAATTGTCTACAAAAGCTTTAATAACTATCCAAGATTATAATAAGCGAGCTGTTACTTATGTAAAGAAATTAAAGTAGATTTTTTTCTATGGAATTAAAAAATAAAAAAGAATAAAAAAATTAAATCTAACTTAAAAATTATTGATTGTAGAAAAAAAAAACCAAAGCTAAAAAAATAAAAATAAAATAAAAATAAAAAGATAATATTTTTAGATTCATGTTCAACATGAGAGGATTTTAATGTCAAGCTTTTAAAGCCTATGTATCCATTGGATGTTAAGGTTGGTCTTTTCCTGCATTAATACTAGCTCATTAGTATAGCCCATTTTTCTAACCAAATTCAAATCTGAGATACTTCAATAACAACCTCTCTTATGACCAATACTTTGATTCCTCTCGGATGCTTATCAGATATAAAATCACAAATTCTAATACTCTAATTTTTTTTTTTTTTTTTTTTTTTTTTTTGGCCTTGGATAAATGTAAATATAAGGATGAGGTGTTTTCTTTTGGTGTGTGATAAGAATCACACTCTATATTCTTTATATCTATTCTTAAAAATTCTAGTACAAAAATCTTTTCCATTTAGTATTTGCAACCAAACTAAATTATTTGAAAAGACTTTTTTATTTACATAAGGATCCAACCATAAGGCATTAAACTTTCTAGGAAAATCTAATCTTCTAGCATCTTATAAAATGACCAACATGCCAATTCTAAGAATTCTAACCTTGTGTCATTTGTCAAAGATAATTTTTTTTCTTCATTGTATAGTCTTTATGTATTGAACACTCCACCTCCTAGCCTCATCTAAACCTTTTAGACAATCCAATCTATCCATTAAAGATTGTTTAATTGATAATATTTTTGTGAAGGAAATTTGAAGAGAAGGGATTTCAAATTCAATTGGTAAAATGGCTTCTATGCCATAAACTAAAGAAAATAGGGTGGCTGGAATAGTCACCTTAAACATGGTCTTATAATGATATGGAAAGGAGGATTTTGAGGAATTTTGAGGATATGCGAGACAAGGGAAGGGGGGCTAAAATACAGAGCTAAGAGAGAGTTATGGAAGGTGAGGGTTTTGAAGAATTTTGGTCGGAGATAAGTTTTTTGGAATATTGATGGAAGAAAGATGTTTACCACTAGCAAGGGAGAGTCAAGATGTAAGAGGTAGCAAGGAATTTGACTAGTAATCATGTAGTAGAATAGAATTGCGGTGAGGCGAGCCGAAGAAGAGCATTGGAAAGTATAAGGAGCTATGGTGTAGTGGTCTGCAACAATCGCAAAGGTCCTCAAATGATATGGGAAGGAGGATTGGAGAAGCATCAAGAAGAAAAGAGCTAAATTGGAAGGTGGAATTGGAGGTTAGTGCAGCGAGAGAATTGCAATTCTTAGGATTTTAATGCAATGGATTTTAGGAGAATTCAACGAAAGGTACTGGGTGAAATTCAAATGGATGTAGGAGACAAGACATGAGAAGGTCTTAGGAGCTGTTTTAATAGAAAGGAGATTTGACAGCAATTCAAGATAGTATGGATGGCTGCATATTGCTATACTTGGTTTGGCATAGCTTAGCATATTAAATAGTGTCAATGGATGTTCAACTTGGGTGTAGAAGAGTAGCAAAGGTTGATCGGAGCAAGAGTTGGTGGAAGAATCAGAGAGCACTGGAATGTTGTGAGTCCCATCCATAAATCTTAATTGGTGGATTGGTTAAAAATATAGTCTTAAGTCATTTAATTATACAAATATGATGGTTAGAGAGTCTTTTTGACTATTTAAATATTTATTAGAATGTAGAATTATTTATAAATATAAAAATCTTATTAGAAGAAAGGTTACAAAAATGGAGTCTTAGTAAATCTTGGAGGCGATTATTTTACTTGGTTTAGTATTTTTACCTATTATTAAGTATTAAGAGTTAGTTATTGAAACCAATGTCTATATTGGCCTTCTAATTACATGTATTACTTATTAAAAACCTATAAATGTTACTTAATAGATAGAAGAAGCATGTAGAAGAAATCTCATGTCTTTTTAATTATTTTTGTAGAAAATAGGATTTTGAATTGATTTTTATTGATTTTATTATTATAAAAAATTTCCAAGATAGAATAAAATAGTCTTAAATTGATATAATCATCTTAAAAATATTATAGAAACTTTTAAAATTTATTTAAAATTTATTTAGAATTTATTTAGAATTTTTAGAGCAATTTTGAAGACTTTGATAAAAATGAGTTTTACCACCTTGGGAGCCATTATGAAGAAATGGAGCAAGATTTGAAGCCCATACAAGGTTCCTAGGCTAATAGGATATTTTTAAACACCATAGTGAAGTCAAACATACAAAATTATTATTTCTACTAATATAAAATAGGAGGACCAGTAGCTAGTGTAATCCTTGTAGGAAGGAAGGTGTACAAGTCTCATATGGGTTGTGGCACCTTGGATGTAGGTAGGAGGATAAGACTAAGGCCACATGGCCCCTCTAAGACACCCATATACACTACTTGTGAGCCTTGGTGAGGTTCGAACCCATGATCTTGTAACAAGTTATCTTTGAGGTAAAAATTTCTGTTTAATTTTTTCCATTGTAAAGCCTATGATATCATCTGAAAACAGTTAAAGGTAGCATAAATACCTCTATGACCAGCCCACAAGCTATCATGGAATTCTTGAATCAATTGCTCTTGCATTTCCTTCTTGTAAATTATTCTTTGTGGTATACCACTGTCCCTTTTACATCGCTTCCATAAGTATCCATCTTGTAAAAGGTAGTTGTAGGCTTTCCGCCTAATTTGCTTAAAATAAATATCATTCCATTTTGGTTGCCTTGATAGCGTGTTCAAATAGTATCCAATATCTAACCATTCTCTTTCATATAATTCTCCCATGAATAGTTTTGGATACTTCTTCTCTCCTTGTTGTGTTTGAGAATAGAAGGTAATACCTACATCTTCGGTATCATCAATTAAATCTTCTTCTTGTTCATACCTAGCCCGAGATAGCATATCTACCACTGGATTATTTTTACCTGCTATGTGCTTGAATTCAAGATTTAAAGACTTAATATATGCAATCCACCTCAGCATAGCAATATCAGGGGTATTACAATTGGTGATCATTCCCAATAGTGGCAAACAATCTATTTCCACTATCATTGATGCTCAAATTAGATAATCTCTATCAATTTTCATGGCTGTTACTACCCCCCATAATTCTCGTTTTACTTGTGGATAGCACATTTGTCTTTCACTTAATACCTTGGCTCCAAATCGTATAGCAAATCGATTCCCTTCTTCATCAGTCTGTCCTAGTGCCCAACCAATAGCTATTGGACTAGTATCAACTGTAAGTATCACCGGTTTTCTATTCTCATAATTTATTGTACATAGCACAAGTAGAAAAGACAATGATTGCTTCAATCTTTGCATTGCTTCTATATGTATCTTCTCTCATTTAAACCTCTTTCCTTTTTGTAGCAGATCATAGAGAAGATCTGTTATATGTGCATAACGTGGAATCCATATATAATAAAATATACAAGCCTCCAAAAATCTCCGTACCTCTGTTTGTGAGCTACAAACTTCTTTCATCCGTTGTATGGCATCTATTTTAGTAGGATTTGCTTTATGACCAAACTATCCACATAAATGCCCCACAATAACAACCTCTCGAATGCCAAAGGTTGATTTAGCTCCAGATAAGGTCAAGTGGACTTCTTCAAGCTGCGATAAAATCTTATCACAATCCAAAATATGACTAGATACAAATTTATGACACCTCCTCTGATCCATTATTTCCTCTTTTCCTTCTTCTATACACCCTTTTATTGGAATGTCATCCAAGAAAGGCATAGTCTTTTCTGGAATAAAATCACGCAGCACCTTATTCATTCCATTCATCATATGAGCAACTGAGTTTGTTGCTCCTTGTGGTAATGTACACATTTTCACCAGTCCTAAAGGTGTCCTCATAGTAGTGATATCCCTGCTTCCTTCCGCAAGTTGAAACTGGTCGTACCCAGAATAAAGATCTCCAATAGAATAAATGGCTCTACCAGCAAATGCTTCAGCAAATTCTCCAACAATTGGTCCCACTCTTGTATTTCTAATGGTCACTTGATTCACTAGTTGCATATCTTGAATAAACCGTAGAGTTCCATTCTTCTTTGGTACTGTAAACCAACGACTAGAATATGGTGCAAATGATGGTTCTAAGATTTTCATCTGTATCTTTTCTTTTAATAGCTCTATAAGTTTGGATAGATGCGCTCTAGGTATCGGAATTGGCCTTAGATCCCATGGAGCATGTGGAACTGTAAATATAACCATTGGTGCCACAATACTTGGATCCACACATCCAATTTTTGAGGGTTCAAAAGCAAAAGCTTTTCCATGCTTCCTCAACATTTTTCTGAATTCTATTTCTTTGGTAGGTAGAAGAAAATCCGCGGATCCTACTTTCAACTCCTTGAACGTACTTTCTGTAAACTTATGGCCAATTTGATCAAGATTTCGTAAACCCCTTTCCTTTGAAGCCTCTTGAACTTGGTGGTTTGAATCACTAGGCAATGGTATAGCTACTAGGTTTTATTTTTCTTTCTACAGTTTTGTACCTAGTTTCAACTTTGACTTCATAACCCTGAAATGCTTGTATAATAGAGTAGAGCTCTCTTGAATGTACTTGCACCACTTGATCTTCATCTGTTACTTCAACCTTTATAAGTTCTTCCAATATATCTTCTAAACCTGTTTCTATATATATACCTATTATCTTGTCATCTTCATCAAGCACACCCACTCTTTTTAGGTCTTTTTCTATTTTTCTCACAATCATTTTCTCTTTTTTGTAGATCATTAATTTGCATATGTACAGCAAATCCACTTTTAAAAATTTCTACAACTCCTGTACAAAAGGTACTTTCTTCTCCTTGCGAGAGTACCTTCTCTGATGTACCACCACATCCTCGCTCTATAGTGGTATCCTGCAAAAATCCTTAAACTCTTCATCAATTTTTGGTAATGAGCCACTTCGTAGATAATCCCTGTTGCGCTCATGATTAGCAGGTATTGTTAAAAACTACACTGCTCGTTTATTATCTTGACTTCTAATGCGAGCACATACAGATCCATCATTTAATACTTTGGTTTCCATTCTCACAGCAATAATATATGGTTGTCCAAGAATTATTGGATAAGAAGTATTGTTCTGAACAAAGAAGTTTTGTTCAGTAGATACATCTCCAATTTTCACCTTTACATCTAGACAAGCACCATAAAGATCTCCACGTGTGTTATTTGCTGCTCGGATCACCCAACCATATTCAGTGTCAATAGGCCACCTCCCACATTTATAAATGTCTTTAGACATAATATTGATTTTAGATCCATAGTCAATAAGAGCAACTACTGGATCTGTCAAATCCCCCACCTTCAACAAAGTTTCTGTAGTGGCTCTAGCCCAATGCTTCTTAGAGTAATGACTAGGACCTTTGTCATCAATCTTATCTTCATCCAAGGAAAATTCATCCTTTTGATTGATACAACATTCAGCCAACTCCAGCTCTTCTTCTTCTGTTAATGTTGTATCTAAAGCATTAGACATTGCTGATTCTCCTATCAATTGTCTTTTCCGTTTAATGGTGTCAATAATGACATTATGAAATTCTTTTTTTGCAATGCCTAAAACTTCACGTAAAGTGAATTCAATTTTGGCATTCAACATCCTTTCTTCCAACACCCCT
>JAWRVF010001793.1:0-42204 GCA_036785485.1 Physcomitrellopsis africana | reverse complement strand
CAAATATATCCTCAAATCCCTCTCGTTCATGATATCAAGAATAATTCTTCTAAGACTCATGATTCTTCTAAATTTGAATTCAAAAAATAATCTACTATATTTCAAAGGATGCCTATATGTTCCAAAAAGAGGTTATGCTTACGCTGCTTTTCAATCACGCTACGCATTTTCAACGACAGATATTTTGGATACAACAAGATTTTAGAACTTATATCAAGAGATTTTTGGTGGCCTCAAATGTGGAAGGCAGTCAAAGACTTTGTACAATCATGTGATATCTGCTCAAGATCAAAGACTCCTCGTCATCGATCTTTTGGGCTTCTTCAGCCATTACCTATTCCAGAACAACCATGGTCTTCTGTTTCTATAGATTTCATCACAGATCTTTCAACCTCAAGATCTTATGACTCTATATTTTGTGATAGTAGATCGGTTCACCAAGATGGCACATTTTGTGTCATGCACAAAATCTATCACAAGTGAAAAAACAGCTAAGCTTTTCATTGATAATATCTATTGCTATCATGGATTATCTAAGGATATTATATCAAATAGAAGAACTCAATTTGTGTCAAGATTTTGGAAAATCCTTTTCAAGATCTTAAAAGTGGATATAAAGTTATCTTCAACTTTTCATCCTCAAATTGATGTAGATAAATAGAGTTATCATTGTGATTGGAAGACGCTTATATAGTGAAAGGTATAGATAAGTGCAATTTATATTTAATATTTGATTATCTTAGTTCAATAGGAACTTAAGATACTTAAAAAAAGGGTTATGGAAGCTTCTTAGATTATTTTCTTGTTTTAATAGCTAACAGATAAAAGTTAGTTGTTAAAGTTTTCTTCTAGGCTATACAAACTCTTTTAGTGATTTTGAAAAGCCATAAGTTAATTAGAATAGGATAGAAAAGGAAAATAGTTATTATGGTTGGTATTAGGATTAAGTTGAGAATAGGATTTAACTTAAAAATCCTTAAATTTAGTTGAATTGATACCCAAGGAAAGACCAGATATGAGACAGGGTCGAAATCGGACCTCCAAGGACAAAAACGACCGCCAAAGGCAAGAAACAATGACATTTGAAGATTAGCGATTGGGATTGGATAGCTAGCTTAAAAGGGATTCCAAGGTCATTTAGCTTGTGACCATAGGGTTTTGAAGGACTTAGCAATTGCTATTCAAAGTCAGGGTTTGTATTGGTGATTTGGGTTTTTATATAAGACAATGATGGCTTGCATTGTTGAGTGATTCGTAAAATCTGTGAAGCATCTATAATTCAAAATTTGATATTGTTTGGATTGTTGGGTGTGCTAAGTGTATACAAAGTTTTGTATTAATCTAGCAATGCAATCAGGAGATATTTGAGTTTTGATACAAAGGGTTGTCGGAAGTTGGCAGTTTAGGATTGGATAGGGTTTCTATGGTAACTAAAGATCCATTGATTGGATCAATGTAATTTTTGGTGTGCGGATAGAAGACTTGTAGGTTGAGCTACACACTAAGTTTGAGCTGAAGTTAACGGTGAAAGAAGGAGAAATCGCCACTGGAATTTCTATATCAATCTTCAAGTTGGCGGCCCAGCATCATTAGTGTGCTTTTTGGGCGTTTTCTTGCAATCTGTAAGTTGGATTGGACTAAGTTTTTATGAGCATGTAAAAGGCTTATACCAGCATGTGTGTGAAAAATTTCACACTAAGTGGACGGTTCGATTAAAAATTATAGCTTGTTGAAGCTCACTGATTAGAGTTAGGACTTATAAACAAAAATAAAAATTGCTTAATTATAAAGGAAATAAGGTAATTGGGGTATATGTAAGATTGATTTTACTAAGAGGAGTGTTTTTAAACACTTTTGAATTAAAGCTCAAATTATATTCCTTATATATGGGTGAAACCCTAATATTAGGATTTCTTGAGTATTTGCAAACAGTACTTTACCTTCTACAGCCAAGTGCCCGGTGCATTCCCAATCAAGACAACATGTAATACGACAGCGTAGGAACCAAGTCTTAGAGAAGTTCTTAAGGTGTACTATCAACTATCAACAAGATGATTAGACAACTCTTCTGCCATTGGCAAAGTTTGCTTATAATAATACAATACATTCTTCTATGTAACAAACACCTTGTTTTTCCAATTATGGTTACCATCCACGACTTGATGCTTTTGACTTTTCAAAAGTTAATAATCCAATGGCAAAAGATTTGGCAAATCGTTTGTCAAAGCTACATGTCATAATAAAGGTGCAATTAAAAGAAGCTCAAGAACGACAAAAAGTAAATGCAAATGCATATCGCAAGGAACAACTACGATTCAACGTGGGGAATAAGGTATGATTACTTCGTGGCAACATCAAGACTACTAGTCCTTGTGATAAGTTGGATTATCGTAGGCTTGGACCTTTTCTTATTTCTGAACAAATCAATCTAATTGCATATCAATTATTCCTATTGGAGTCCATGAAGATCCATCATGTATTCCATATATTACTACTCGAGCCATACAAGACAGTGGATATACAAGAAAGAAGACAAATGCCACCGCCTCCTATAGAAGTGCACAATGATGAAGAATTCAAGGTTGAAGAGATTTTAGATTGAAGGCGACATCAAAATCAACTAGAATATCTTATGCATTGGAATGGATATGATATTAGTAAATGCATATGGGAGCCATCCAAGAATCTAGCAAATATTTCAATAAAAGTCAATGCATTTCATCGACGACATCCGTCAAAATTAAGATAAAAAAATCAAAAAAATCTTTAATATAAAGCAAAGTAGGTTCTATAGAGGTTTCATCCTATCTTGTATCATTGTTTGTTATTTCTTTAGATTTATTTGTACTAAAAAGATGGAGGATCAACAACCAGCAAATTCAACTCAAGAGCCATGATTTGTTGATTTACTAGACTAGATATTATGACTATCACAACCTTCAAGACGACAAAATAGAGATGAAGACCCTCAAGAACGACATGTCCTTCCTTGGATTGATGGTGAAATATAACATGTTTGATATCACAATCTTAGAAGAGACTCCCGATGTTTGGTGATACTTTTAGAGGTAGGAACTACTCTTGATGGTGTTTCTAATGTTTTCTTTGAAGGAAATTATAAAGGTCTTAACAACAATCAAATAACAGGGTGGTCCTCTCGCCCTGATATGAGACATTATCGATGGCTGAAAGGACCTATCAATTACCTTTGAAGGGAACAAAGATCAGAGTATGTGGCAAGTATAATTCGACATATCCTAGACTTCCTCAACATGTAATCACCGCTCTTTGTGGAACTCGTCCTTAGAAGGGGGGATAATATCACGGACATAAGATTTATTCTAATAATTATCTAATTAATATAAACCAATAGAAGTAGATAAAATAAGTTGATTTAATAATATCTGATAGAAGCTTCATAATCATAACATGGAATCATACATATCTATAGGTCAACTTGGTCAACAAGCTAGCCACATGGCGCACATGTTGGTAGCTTGTGGAACAAGCTAGCCATGTGTCACACATATTGGTAGCTTGCGGAATAAGCCAAGTATGTGGCTTACATGTGGAAAACTTGTCGTGCAAGTTTGACACGTGTCTTGCAAATTAGATACGTGTAGGAGGTCTTATAGAATACCACCATATAGCTCTTAATTAGATAGTATTTATAGAAAGAAGAGTGAAGCCTTCTTCACTCTTCTCAACTCCTTTCTTACTTCTAGTCCAGATTCAAGAATCTATAGTTTTCTTGTCCTATGGCAATAGCCATTCTATTTTCATTTAATATACATACTTCCTTTTTTTTATTTTTTTATTTTTCTTAATAGAAGTTTCATATATTTATTTGCTTTCATCGAGTTCTTGTCCTTGACAGGTGATAGCTGTTGTAGCTACATAGGTCCAAACATTTGCTCGGACTATGGCACCTACTAGAAGTGAGTCCTTGCATAATTTACATGGTCATTATAATAGTATTGCAGATCAAATTGGTCAAGCTAAATTGCCACAATCTTTTAGCTTGGCGGATGTTGCATCTAAGATTTTAGTTTATAATCTATATCCTTCATTAGATGGAATTAGTTCTTTCAAGGTTTATCTAGCAAATATTGCAATTAAATTAGCTCGAAAGTATCTTCATATGAAATCCAAAATAATATATTGCAAGTATTGTAGTAACGTTAGGACTTCTTTGTGTGGCTCTCCGATCAAAATTCAAAAAGCCAATTATCACTTTTCATAGCAAAATCAATTGCTTGACTCAATGTCTGAAGATCGGATAAGTTGAGTATCAATTTTTTATCTCATATTGTAATCTATAGAAAAATTGGCTAATAAGTGCAATATCATCTCACTTGGTGTCAATTGCTAATTGTCAAAATTGTAAAGCATATGATGTCATTGATTGATTGCATTATTGCAAGATATTGATCTTTTTGGTTGCAACACAAATTATATCATGTTCTCCATACATAGATCAAAACTCCATTAAAAATACCTTCAAATTATCCAATATTAGATCATGTTATTCAAGAAAGGATGAAAATCATGATAAAGTAGAACATGATAGTAATGTTCCAATAAATTTGAATTGTGATTTCTAGGTTGGATAATTTTAGGGTTGAAGTTCAATCACTAATTGTATTTGATTGATAAATCCTCAAAACTTAGATCTGGTACCATCAAACTTCTCCAATAAACTTAATGCTTGAATGGTGTTCAATTATAGCTGAAGTGGTATGGCCTAAAGCAGCTCGAATCTTCTCTATATCTTCACTTCTTGCTAATCTTGTTGCTCCTTGTGGTGGTACATTGAGTTGATGCATTGCAAGTATTAATTCTCTTATTTGCTCTTGTATTTGTGCCACTACACTTTTCGTTTCACCAAACTCTACCATAATATCACAATAAAAAAGAAAAAAGGTGTCTATTCTCACTATAGAATAAAACACTTAAGAACAAAGGAAAAAAATTCTAAGAACAATATCAATTTAGAAGTGGATAATCTACAACTTCTAATATGCTTATGTCTTATTAAGAAGAAGGAATAATCCACTCTTAATAAAAAAGAGACAAAATTCTAATATTATAACTTCACTCTTATGAATCTATCAAGAACATGAACTAAAACAAATGTATAAGTTAGTAAAAACTATGTCAAAGGAAAATAACAAGATAGAAATAAAGAAGTATATATATTCAAGAAGAAACTGGAATGGCTATTATTAAAGACTAAAAAATACATGAGACTCTTGAACTAGACTAGAAGTAAGAAAGGAGTTGACAAGAGTGAAGAAGACTTCACTCTTATCTCTATTTATACTATCTATCTAAGAGCTATGTGGCGATATTCTATAGGACTTCCTACACGTGTCTAATTTGCAAGACACATGTCGAACTTGTAAGACAAGTTTCTCACATGTGCGCCATGTACTTGGCTTGTTTCGCAAGCTACCAATATGTGCAACACGTGGCTAGCTTGTTGACCAAGTTTCTAACCTACTAATCACCTATAGACATGTATAAAGATGATTCCACATCTATGAAACTTCTAAGAAGCTTCTTTCTAAGATATTATCAAATTAATTTATTTTATCTAATTCTATTAATCTATATTAACTAGATAGTTACTAGAATAAATCTTATGTCCATGACAAGAGCTTAGAGAAATGGTGGCCATAAGATTCAATACCAAAAAATCATTAAAGGCAATTAATAATGGAATTCATATTATATTCGGCCTATTATCTTATAGTTGCAACTTTTTGAGTTGATTTATCATACAAGACTACTACAACTTTTGGTTGGAATATGTATAGATATTACAATGGCTTCACAACAACATCCGATCTCAATTATATGTATTTAATATACTTAGTTGCTTGATAGGATCATCATTACTCATTGGAGGGGGGAAGAATGAAAAGAAGCATATAATGGTGTATTTATTATGTATTATATATATATATATATATATATATATATATATATATTTTGTTAATTTTTTTTTTAATATGATGCTTGATAGCACTTGATGTGCTATGATATACAATGGCTATTTATATGATAATTGTCATATAATACAGTGTTGATGCCATGCCACATCAAATGGATATAGTTGAAAAGATTTTATCTAATTTAGAAAGTCTTATTCATCCTCTTGGACCTAGTGATATTGACTTGAGTAGGTTTGAATGGGATTTAGGAAAGAAGGCTTCTTTGGCTTAGTATTCTTCTCAAATTAAGGCTTGTGAGTGTTTTAGAAAAAGTTTTTAAATCTTGTGTCTTTACTTAGAGATAGTGGTTTGTCATTTAATAAAGTATTCTTGAATTTTTACACATACACTCTTAAATTCCCCTTTTACAAAATGAAAGATAGCTTGCCTTGAATACAGATTCCATTTTTTTGTTTGTAATGGTATATTTACTATGTATTTTATATGTTTATTTATTTTTTTATTTTTTTAATATGGTGCTTGGTAGCACTCAATGTGCTATAAAATACAATGGCTATTTACACAATAACTTACAAAAGTTGCTTTGTTAGAAATTAATAGCAAACTATTTGATAAAAATGTTGCAAGTCAATTGCAAATATTTTTATTATATTATTATATGTTCATATGTTGTTTTCTTAGTTTAGTTAATTTTTTATATTTTAATATATAAAATAATATAAATTTAAGGATTAGTTGTGAAGATTAGAGATGGATGTAGTCTAAATTTTATTGATATTTTTTGTAATAGTATAAGCTATTTTTTGAATTTTTCTAAAAAATAAATGATAAGATAAAAAAAAAGTGATTAATCTATTGAGCTATTAAAAAAATAAAAATATTAATTAAATTATTTTTTATTATTATTTTATTTATTTTTTATCTTATATTTATATTTATATTTTATTAATTTTGATTATATAGGAATTTTTTAAAGGTTTTTTGAATAATAATTTATTGTGCTTTTATTTAAATTATATTAAACATAAGTAGAATTTTTAATTGAATTTTATGAAAAATATACAAAATTTGGAAGCTCCTAAAGCTACTAAAAGACTCAAATCAACAATTTTTTTAAGATAATCTGAAATAAGAAGTTATTTAATATACTACATATAGATTTAAAGTAGAAAGATGAATTACCAATAATAATATTATATCTATGTTTGTATATTGACGAACTATGATAGCTAATATGAATATAGAAGTTAAAAAACTAGAGATAAATTAAAGATCTATTATAGTCTAAGAATTATTTTTTTAGCTCTTGTATGAGAAATTCTTCTTAGTCAATGTAGTAAGTAATATAAAAATAGAAAATAAAAAATAAATGGACTAAGTTATCTATGCCAATGATTAATATGAATAAATCTACCAATCTAATAAAACCACCAATTAAATATTTAAATCTGTATATGGAACTTTAATATAATATGTACCAAATAAAAAAATATTATAAAAAAACCAAGCCATCCAAGACCATATTCAATTGCAATACTATCTTGAATATATTCAAATAGTAGATATGGTCTAGTATCAACAAAGTAAAGATTATTAAAAGTAGAGTATTAAGGGGATTGGAGCATTTATTAAAATAATAAAATATTATCAATTTAGAAGCCTCAATATATAGAATGATAAGGTGGAATATTAATTAATTAATTAAATTCAATTTATAAAAATCTTAAATTATATATATATATATATATATATTTATATATTTATATAGTGTATGTGTATATGTGTATGTGTATGTATATATATATATATATATATATATATGTGAGTGTGAGTTGGTAGTATGATTTAAATTATGATTTTGGTTGATTTTTTTATTTTTATAATTATTTATAATTATTTTAGATAATTTATTAAGATTAGGATTAGAATTTTTTATTTAAAGTTTACTACAATTAATCTATAATTAGAAATTAAAATTTATTAGTTTAGAATTTTTTAGAATTTTCTTAGAATTTATTAAGATTTAGAATTGCTAGGATTTATTAGAATTTAGGATTTTTTTGCTTATAATTTAAATAGAATTCATTTCAAAAAATTTAGAAATTTTTAGAATATATTTTTAAGACTTTGGTAAAAGTAATTTTATCATTTTGGAAAGCCATTATAAAGAATTGGAACAAGATTTGAAAGTCTCGTATAATTTGTAGCCTGATTAGATATTTTTGAACACAAATTTCAAGTCAAAATTATAAAAAATCATATTTTACTAGTAGAAATCATAATAACTAGCAGTTAGAATAGAACTTGTAGAAAGAGAAGTGCATATGTTCCATATGCATTGTAGCACCTTGAATGTATGTATGATGATAAGACCAAAGCTTTATGGCTTATTATTGTGTTGTAATATGGATATTGGATTTAAAAAAAAAATTAAAAAAAATTAAAAAACCTATATTATAGAAGAATTTTATTAAAAATTTAGTAAAAATTTCTTTAAAAATCATAGATAAAAAATAGAAAGAACTAAAAAATAGTATTTATATTACCCATTTTATTAAAAATAGCTTCTATTCATTTTATAAGGCCATAAACAAGACAAGACAAGATAGATTAGCAAAAATAATATTATAGGCATCTTTAAATAAAAATCAAAGATAGTTTCTAGCAAAAATTACTTAAAAAAACCTTAGATTGATATCTAAGGAGGACCAATTGTGAACAAGGGTCAAAATCAAATCCCAAGGTACAAAACCGTGCACTTATGGCAAATACATAGTTTTTTTGGTTCATCAAAAAATAGAATTAGAAAGTAGATTTTAGAAAGATTCTATATATATATTGATTTTAGACAATTTAGATTTGTATGGACTTTGTGAGAGTTATGCAAAGTTAAGGTTTGATTTGAATAACTTTATTTTTAAGATATAAAGCAAGATTTATATTTTAAAAATTTTGTGCATTTTGTATCAGATTTATGGATGAAATTTTGAGAATTTGTACAAACACTTCTGTTAAAGTTGTGATATGAATTTAAACTCAATTAGTTGGTCAAATTCAAAGTTAATAGAATTCAAGTGGATTAATATTTTTTTAGGATTTAATTAAAATATGGTTGGAATTTAATTAAGATTTGAAATAAATTCAAGATATTTGATCTTAAATTATTTAAGATTACTAAGACGGGTGTTTTTAAACAACTTATATATTATGTTTGGATTGTAAATACAACTTTAAAATAAATCAAAGCACTTCTACATCTAAATGCCCAATGCATTCCAAGATTTGATTTCACATAATCCGACATTGTCTAGAATACCTTACATACTACATATGATCCTTGTTGAGGCTCAAATCCTTGACTATTTAAATAAGTTATGCTTGAGATAAAATCTATTTATTTAACTTTTCTATTTTTTACTTCTTATCTTTAAACCTTCACTACTTATTTATAATAATTCAAGATTATATATTTTTTATGTCATTAGAAAAATAAAAGTATTATTTATATAAAAATCTATTTTTTATTTTTTATTTTTTACTAAGTAAAAATCTAGTAAACAGACTATAACAAGTTTTGGAAGGTATATTTATTTGATTGTCTTTCTTTCACTTGTTTTGTCCTCCTTCTTTTCTTATTTCTTGTTGATTATGCTTCTTACTTCACACCACTACTTACAAGCAACTTTTAATTGAGGCCATTATGTAATTTGGATTGAAAGGTGAATTTTATCCTCATATCAATATTAAAAGTGATTTCAATCTTTTATATATATATATATATATATATATATATATAGTAGCTTATAAAATAATCATTTTAAATTTTGTTTAAGAAATATAGTTTTATTTAAATTATTTAAATTCTATAAATTATTTTTTTAACAATAAGATAACCAAATAATACATAATACTTAACAAATACTTGACAATAAAAAAAAAGAGATAAAAAAATTTCAGAAAAATGAAAAAATGAAAAAGAAAAAATCTATTATCTAAAACAATCATATCACTTTTGTAAAATATAGACTTTGTAAAAATTAATCAAAATTGCTTAAAAAATGACATAGATTATTTTTTAATAGAAATCAATAAATAAAAATAAAAATGAATAAATTTTTTTATAAGAAATATAAAATGATATTTCTTATAGAAGAAAAGAAGGTTCTATGAAAGAAAATTTAAAATATAAATGAAAATAATATACAATTTCTTCAAAGAGAGAAATAAAATTTTTGTAGAAAAAAGATGTTTATTCAAAAATTATTATATATATATATATATATATATATAATCTTTTGGAATTAGCATAATGAAAACTAGAGGGTTGGTTTGGACAACTGAAATTGCAATGGGTTGAGCTATTCTTTATATATATTTTTAGAGTACTTCAATTGTGAGGATTGGGGATGACTAAAAATGGTTCCATAAAAAACTACATTAGAAGAATCATATTTTATAAATTTAAACGTTTTTTTTCAAAAGTTTTTTTAACATTTATTATCATTACCTTTGAAGGTGTAACTTGATTCAAATATTGTGATTAATTTTAATACATTAATATTATAGGATTATATATAAATAAATAAAAGTAGAATTTGACTCAAAATAAATATCACTTTAAATTTATAGCTATACTCAATTGAATATTTTATTATATTTTATTTTTAAAAATATTAAATTATAAAATATAATACATATAAATATATCTACATATATACATGTGGAAGCATATGTCATACAAAAGAATATATATAAATATATATATATATATATATATATATATACAACATTCACAACCTATATTTCACTATTTTTTTTGTTTATTTTTAAAAAAAATTAAAGACATATTCATGGCCAAAATCTATATATTAATTTTTACATCATATAAGACTATGGCTATTTTTCTATATTCTATGACTTATATTTTTTATAATTGCCATATTCTACATCTTACATTTCACATAATTATAGCTACCTTGTCCTATTCTAATCATACTTTTAATTTTAATATTAGATTTAAATCCACATTCACAATTATCATTTTATTTATTAAATTGATAAATAATTATTAAATTAATTAAAATTAATTAATATCTATAATTATATTTTATATATCATACAACCTATTAATTTGTATACTTTATCCACTTATGCCAATAGAATATACAATACTAACTTGTCTGATCATAAGACAATATAATTACAATCTTACACAAATATTAATTGCTTCCCTTGCTGAGGTTAATCTTTTAGGTAGCAATCATAAACAAAAATGTAAAAAAATATAAAGGTTACTAACCACATTTTATGGTCTTGTAATATCACTTATGTAAGTTTTAGAGTCATTGATTTGAGCTTTAGAAGGTCCAATGCTAGCTTCTAAATAAGACTATTTTGCTTATAATTGGTCAACATTTTAAACCACATCTTTTCTTTTTTGTTTTGTTCATTAATATCAACAAATTCAAATCACATCAATTTTACAATAAGTTCTAGCTTTATACTATCTTTCTGACCTACTTGACTCAAGGGCCAATCAAATAGCAAAAGAGACATACTTGTGTACAATCCAAAATAAAGCTTATGAGCAAATGAAAACATCTAAACAAAAGAAAAGGCTAAAAAATAAGAAATAAAAAAATAGTTGTAAAAGAGTCAAATAAGACATGAGGCCACCAAATTTGACTACTAATAAAAGACACCAATAGTAATATAAATTCTAATAATAATATGTCACCAAATAATAAGAACACAAATCCAATAAATATACAATACTAACAATTGCATGAGGGTAGAGAGTATTAAAATCTACTTAAATATATTTTTAAAAAATAAATAATAAAAAGAAATCTTATAATGAGAAATGACATCAAAGATTGAGCAACCAAATCATTAGAAGGAATGTAATATTAGAAAGAATGATTGCTTATAGTCCTTTAATTTAATTTTTTTAAAAATTAAAAAATTAAATTTTTTAAAAAAAAAGTTCAAAGAAGATAAGAACAGATGTCAAAATAATAAAAAAGAAGGTGATGTTAAGTAAGGAATATAAAACATTAAAAAAAATTTAAAAGCAAAGTAGAGGACATAATACCTTTGGTAGCTATAATTATGTGAAATATATACATAATACCTTCGGTAGCTATAATTATGTGAAATAATTTTTACATCTTTGATAACAATAAAGGATGTGGAAGTCATTAATTTATTACTATATTAATGGTTTTTTAAAGATAAAAGATCTAATCAAATTAAATTGAAATAAATTATCTTCAATTAATCTAAAAGTGTAAAAATTAGGTATCACATATTAATATACTAGAAATAAACTCATTCTAAGAATAGATAGCTAAAATATTCTAAAAATATATATGACACAAAATAAAGAGAGAAAAATTCATGCAATATATAAATTCTATTACAAAGTTGAGGAGCATAATCAAAAAAAGCCATTTTATAAGACACAAAGATGAAGACTACGATGGCAGAGGCAAAGTCACTACACATATCTACAGAAGAAGTGGGAACAAAAATCCTATGGAAGTTAAAAAATAATAATTACCTTCAATTGCCTCTACATAGCTAAAAAGATCTCCAATAGTATATGGAGTGATTATTAGAAATAGTCATCAAAAGCCATGATTATTTTAAGCATATATTCAATAATTATAAATATAAATAAAATTAAAAAATTACATGTAAAAAAAATCTATAAAAAAAATAATAAATTAAAATCTTAAAAGAAGAATTGATTGATTTAAAATTCCAAATGAAGGCATTAGAACATAGATATAAAGAACAGAGGAAACCTTCTACAAAAGAGACCAACAAACTTAAGATTGTGAATATAAGTTTATGAATTTAAAGTCACAATCCTAAGAATTGAAGAAATATATATATTTTAAATCTAATGTTTTAAGTCAGGATTCAACTAACAAAAAAAAAAGGTGAGAATAAAAAAAATTAATTTAATTAAGTGAACTATTTTAAAACTTTGGTATATATTTTTCAATTAGTCTTTAAAAAATAAACAATCTAATTGTGTTTATGTTGAATCTACTTTTGGTTTCAAATAGCACAATTAATTAAGATTGGAATCAAGCTATAAATTGAATTCCCTCTAATGTGAGAGGTCTTAAAGTTGGCAATATTTAACAAGGTTAAAATTCACACTATGACATCTATATCTAATTTAATCTATTTATATTCATTGTTAAATTAATAAGAAATTGATTGCTCTAAACTATCATTTGAAATTACTTAAAAGGTTTAAAATTTACTTTCAAATATTCTAATAGCAACTAATATTAAAAAAATTTGTCTTCTAAAATATTTTTTACATTGATTTTATTATTATAAGTAGGAATCTAAGTTAAAAAATAATTTTCAAAACTAATGTTTAAATAAATCTAATAATTAACATAATGGATAATAATATTAATTTATTAAATATTATATTTTATAATATTTAATTTTAACTTTAATACATATTTAAGCTTAAAATAATCTGATTTTTATTAATCATAATAATTATGATATTTTTATCTATAATGCTTTTTATACTTATATTTAATTTTAGTTTCTTTAAATTTGTCTAATAAATTTGACTATAAAATATTTTATGTTATTTTTGTAATTAATTTATTAGATTAATTTTTAATATATGTATTATTTTTTGGATTAATTTCTTATTTTTTATATTTATTTGAAAATTCCAATTTCATAATATTTCTTCTAAATCATCCTAATATATTTTTACTATTATATATTAAAAAATATAAGAATAATTTCTTGTAAGGAAGTTTTCAATAATACATCTTAGTGGTTCAATGATAAATAAGAAATTCTATATTTAAAAAACTAAGATTTAAAAGTTTAAAGAAATTATATTAGAATATAATAAAATAATTGAATTTTTTTTCTAAGATATAAAGAAGCGTGTAATCCATATAAATTCAAATTTAAACAAAAAGTTGATAAGATTAAAAATAACCTTGAACAAAAAACTTGTTTATAGTTTCTTAGAAGTTATTAGAGTATTTTAAGTAAAAAAAAAAATATAAAAGATTCTAAAATTATGTTCTATAATTTTTTAGAAATATTTATAATTAATCTTTATTTTTAATTATTAATTCTTTTTGAGAAAGTACTTTGTTCAATTTTTATGATATTTATTTTTAGAATACATACATCCTTCAACCTACAATAGCTTAGAATCAATTAAAATAAGAATATTCTAAAATATGCAAGATAGATATATCTTTCAAATATTATTTCAAATTCTTGTACAAATACAAATATAAGATTTAAAAAAAAAACCAATGCATGAAGATATCACCATCAATATGTATTTAATTTCAAACCTTACAAAAATATTTTTGAAAAAAAATCATCTTATGTAATTTCAAATATAGATTATAAATTCTAATATCCTTTAAAAAATAATATTTTAAAGTTTGTTATGCTATCAAACCTAGAATAAATTTCCTTCAAATTTATACATCTAATAAAATAATTTTTTTTTAAAGACATAAAATATCTACAACCAATTTGGATGGCATCTAATTACAAACAACCAAATAAACCTATCTTTGTCAAAGATGTCAATGCATCACAAGTATCACTCTTTATTTTTATCTATTTATATTTATATGAATATTATTGTATTGTAATATGGCTATAGGGTGAAAGAGCAAAAGGAGATCTATAATATAGAAGAGCTTAATTAAAGACTTAGTAACAAAATTCTTTTGGGAGTCATAGATTAAAGATAGAAGAAAGTAGAAAAATTATATCTATATTGTCTTTTATATAAAAAAAAGCTTTTACTTACTTTGTAGGGCCATAAACAAGATAAAACAAGGTAGATTAGCAAAACTAATACTATAAGCATCTTTAGATGAAAGTAAAGAGTAGCTTTCAGCAAGAATTACCTAAACAAATCTTAGAATAATATCCAAGGAAGATTGGTTGTGAACTAGTATCAAAACCAAATCCTAAGTCACAAAATTGTGTGCCTAGGATGAATAAAGGATTCTTTTGTAGATTAGAGAGTAAGATTTAAAAATTGACTTGATATAATTTTTTTAAACATTAATTTTAGATGATTTGAGTAAATAATGACTTTGTGAGAGTTTGGCAAAGTTAGGATTATTTTAGGTGACTTTGGTTTCTTAAAATAAAAAGAGATTTATATTTTGGAGGATTTTGTATATTTTATAGCAAATCTATAGTTCAAACTTTGTGAGTTTATAAATATAATTGTTTTAAATCTATTTTGTGAATTTATATTCAATTGAATAGTTAAATTTAAGGTTATTGAAATTAAAGTGGATTAAGGTCTTGGAAATTGGATTTTGAGGATTAGTAAAGATTTCTATGATTTTTGAACAATCTGCTAGTTGGATTAAAGTGATTTTTTGTGAGCTAATAGTTGACTTAATTTTTGATATTTTTTCAAATTTAAAGAATAAATGAATAATAAAAAAAAAGAGCTTTTGATATTGGAAGATTAATACTAAGGTTGGAGAAGGAGGACGGTTGACACCTAAATAAATTAGGTACTTTTTTTCTCAATTTGTAGGTTTAATTCTCTTCAAATTTTATGTGCTAGTTTTCAAATAAGAGATTGAGAAGTATGAAAAATTTGAATCAAGATCAATGATTAATTTAAAAATTATCGAGGATTTAAATCTATTATAGGAATTAATTAGGATTGGTTAAGTTTGATTCAAATTTGATTAAGATTTGTTAGAATTTACATAAGATTATTTAGAATTTGATTAGAATTTAATTAGAATTTATTAGGATTTACTTAAGATTTAATTAAGATTAAATTAGGATTTATTAGAATTTACTTAGATTTAGTTAAGATTCAATTAGGATTTATTAGGATTTATTTAGAATTTTTTTAAGGTTCTTTGTAATTTTTTAAATTTTATTTAGGATTTCTTCAATATTTTTTATAATTTCTTTAGGAATACTTTAAGAATCTTTAAGATTTAATTAGAGTTTGAATAGGAATTATTAAGATTCAATTGGAATTTATTTTAAGTTTTATTAAGATTGTTAGGTTCTTGGTTAGTTACAAAATATAACTTTATGTTCCATAATAAAGTACCCAATGTGTTTTCAAATAAAACAACATGTAATACAACAATATATTATTTCTAAAGAAGATAGATTATCTAATTTTAAAGGCATGTCTTTTAGATTCTTATATCTAATAAGTAATAACATTTTCAACTTTGTCATGGCATCAAACCTAGCATGAATCTTCTTTAAATTCATACATCTTTTAAAATGAAGTTCTTTCAAAGATATTAGATTGCTAAAACCAATATTAATTGCCTCCAATTGCAAACAACCATGTAATTTTAAGTTTTTTAAAGATGTCAATGTATCAAAAGAATCATTCTTAATTTTCATCTTTTTACATTCATCTACATGTAATTCTTCTAGAATAGATAGAGCATTCAATTCCAAAGACATATCTTTTAGATTTTAATATCTAATAAGTGATAATATTTTTAATTTTGTCATGCCATCAAACCTAAAATGAATCTTCAAATTCATACATCCATTAAAATAAAATTCTTTCAAAGATATAAGATTGCTAAAGTCTATATTAATTGCTTCTAATTGCAAACAATCTTTTAAGATTAAAAATATCAAAGATGTTATTGCATCAAAGGCATTACCTTCAATTTTTATTTTTTACATTTATTTAGACTTAATTCTTCTAAAGATGATAGATTATTTAATTTCAAAGGTATATCTATTAGATTTTCATATTTAAAAAATAATAATAACTTTAATTTTTTCATACCATCAAACTTAGTATGAATCGCC
Source organism: Physcomitrellopsis africana (assembly GCA_036785485.1). Taxonomy (NCBI): domain Eukaryota; kingdom Viridiplantae; phylum Streptophyta; class Bryopsida; order Funariales; family Funariaceae; genus Physcomitrellopsis; species Physcomitrellopsis africana. Next base: position 25,396 of record JAWRVF010001793.1, on the reverse strand, counting down.
TTCAAATTTGTGTATCTATCAAAATAAAGCTTTTTCAAAGATATTAAATTGCTAAAGCCAATATCAATTGCCTCTAATTACAAACAATCTTATAAGATTAAGAATATTAAAGATGTTAATACATAAAAAGAATCACTCTTAATTTTTATCTTTTTATATTTATTTAGATGTAATTTTTTTAGAGAAGATAGATTATTCAATCCCAAAGGCATATCTTTTGGATTCTTACATCTAAAAAGTAATAACATCTTTAATTTTGTCATGCCATCAAATCTAATATGAATCTTTGTTAAATTCATGCATCCTTCAAAATGAATTTCTTTCAAAGATATAAGATTTCTAAAGCCTATATTAATTTCTTCTAATTGCAAATAACTACTTAGAATTAAGTCTTTCAAAGATATCAATGCATTAAAAGTAATGGTCTCAATTTTCATCTTTTTACATTTATCTAGATGTAATTCTTCAATAAATAAAGAATAAATTATTCAATCTCAAAGGCATGTCTTTTAGATTTTTTCATCTAATAAATAATAATCTCTTTAATTTTGCTATGCCATCAAACCTAATATAAATCTTCTTTAGATTAATACATCCTTAAAAATTAATTTTTTAAAGATATATTAGGATTAAAAAGTCTTTTTTTATTGTATGCAAATTCAAATATTGTGGCATGTTTATTTTGATTAGAAAAGCTTCTAAATGGAGTCTTTCACCTATGCTTTCTAAATTTTTACAAAGTTGTAGATTCAAGTACTTAAATGTCTTTATATTAGAAAGTACACTTGAAATATCTTTTAAATTTGTACATCTTTTCAAATTAAGATTTTTCAAAATTATTAGTTGTCCTTCATTAAAAATCAGGAACTCAAGTATTAAATAATTTTTTAAATTTAATGTCTTTATAAAATTCATATTTGATGCATTAATAGAAAATAATATTAGAACTGATAAATCAATTAATTCTAATGTAAAAAGTGTTTTAACATACTTTTGGTATATAAAATTTAGAATCATCTTTGTATATTTTTTTGATAAGACTATGTTGTTTGATTCAAAGAAACAAAACCTTTAATTACTTTAATTAATTGGATTATTTTACCAATGATGTTAATATATTTATATTTATACATGTTATAAAACTCAATAGATAAAAATGAGGCAACTTGATCTTTATACCTCCATATGATTTTAAATGATTTTCACAATGTTTGAAACAAAGGCCTATTTTATTCAAATTATTCTATAATATCAATCATATTTTATATATTAGAATTTGTAAAAATTTCCATATAAATTAAATTTTATTTTATAAAGATAAAGTTAATATATATATATATATATATATATATATATATATATATATATATATATATATATATATATATATTTCATTTTAAATACATCAAGAAATAAAAAAATTATATCTTTGATTCATAATTAATAAATAATCCACAACTTTTATTTTATAATAATATTCTATTCGATTTTTTTGTAAAAACTCTACAATCCAAATCTTGTAATAAGTCATGAATACTTAAAACTCTAATTTTTTCTACTTTGATAAATAAATTTTTTTGAAGATTTTAATAACTTCTTTGTAATTTTTGAATTTTAGTTTATAAATTTAGATAATCTCATCTTTATAAATATTTTTAAATCATATATCTTTATTTATAAAAAATAAAATAATATTTACTAATATTTTGCTTCTTCACTAAGATCATTAAAACTAAACTTTAATCTTGTATAAATGATTTTAAAAACAAAATACATATTAGCTCTATTAAGCGTTTATAAAACTTGTTTCAATATACAAAGTCTTGTTTGTCCATTTAAAGAAGAATCAATAATTTCCAGACTTAAAAGATATCCAACACAAGCTTTGATAACTTTTTTACAAAATTTATATAAATAAGGCATATGAAAGCATCCATATTTAAAAACATTCTTAGAAAATATTTCTATACTTGTATTTTTATTGAATGGACTTAATTCTATTTTTTAAAATTTATTTATGAAATATTTTAATATATTCTATTTATAATTAGTTGCTACAAACTTGCTTTCACTAATAAAAAATATTATAATATCTACCAATTTTTGCATGTCTTTATAATTCAAACCATCATCAAAGATTAAAAAAATATATTTTTTTTGAATTACTTTAGCTAATAATTGTTTTAGTTCTTCCAAGTTCTTAGTTTTACTTGCATTATCCAAATATTTTAAAGTTTTATTCAAGTTTATTAAATAGTCATGTTTTAGGTCCTATAAGATTATACTATTAAAAAAAGATTTTCTCCCAATACATGCTTTGTGTGCAATATCATTTGCAAATATTGATTTGTTAGATAATTTTTTTATCAATATATTCCTTAAAGCCTTTACCAATGTAGACTTACCTATGCTAAGTATTCTAATTATACCTACCATATGATTTTTAAGAAGTAGCTTCTCTAATTCTATAATCCTTAGATTAAATCTTGATTCTTTATAAAATTTAGAAAAATTCTTCAATATTTAAATAATAATTTAATACTACAAAAAATAAAAATTATTATATAAATTTCTGTAAATATTTTTGTAGTATTTATATTCATAAATAAGCATATTATATATATATATATATATATATATATATAAGTTATATCAATTCCATGTATAAAAACCTACCACCATATAAATAAAAAATAAAATTTGTGTATTTCTAAAACATCACCATTGAATGATACTTACATTTGAATGTTGATTATTTGATCTATTGTTGAAATTATTATTGATCCTATTTCTATAATACTTAGCCAACCAGTTCTATGGAATCATAAAAACATATAATAAAACTTGAAATATAATCCATACTTGTAATATTTGCATAAATTTTTTAAAACAACTCTTCTATTGCCATGTAAGAGAATTTGATATTATAATTACATTTTTTGTGAGTTGATCTTTAAAAAAATTATTTTATTTTTCTCAACTTCTTCAAGAATTTTAGAATTTTTTTTTTTTTAGAATAATATTCTATATATAAAGATTTTTTAATCAATAATTGAAATTCCATATCACAATTGATATTACTTAAGTTTTAGAATCTCTTCTTTATATTTACATAAATATCTTATTTATTACAATTGTTCTTGATACATGTCAAAATATTATAATAAATTATTTCAAAACTAAAAATATTTGCTTTGAATAGATCAATTTGATTGTATAATTTTTTTTTAAATAATATAATTAGATATTTTATATATTTTTTTGTTGATATTTTTTTATTATTTACTTCAATTTTAGATGTTCTAAAATTAATTATATATATATATATATATAATTTTTTAATTTTTTATTTTTTAATTTTTTTTTTTAAAAAAATTCATCTCATGATGCACAATTATAACATTAATAGGCTTTAAATCACAATGGGCCACCTTCATATTATGAAGGTAATATATTCCACTAGCAATTTGAATCATCATATCAATTTTTTTTAAAATCCCATCTTTTTAGATTATTTATCAAATAACAATTTTTTTAAACTTTCAATATGATAATCTAAAATAAAAGATATCATATTTGGATTAATGGATGGACAAAAAATATTATATTATTAGTTTCTCAAAAGATATAAATTATTGGATATTATCAATGACATGAAAATACAAAGCAAGAAACTTGAACTGGAACAAGATTTCAAGAAGAAACTAACAAGGACTTGAATTAACCAGATGAATACATAAACAACACCAAGAGAGGTGAGCTAGAATTCCAAGAGATGCGTTGTCGAGACTGAAGAACTCTTCAGCCTCGATTCTTATATATATACCTATCTAGGACACTTCTTAAGTAACTTCCATCAAATTGAGAAGCTTCTTGAGCAGCTTCTACCAATTAGGAATCTTTTTGAGTTCCTTCTACCAACTTGGAAGCTTCTTAAGTTCTTTCCACTAACTAAGAAGCTTCTTAAGCTATTTTCATGAACTAGGAAACTTCTCAACTGACTTTCACTAACTCAAGAACCTTTAGAATGTTCTAAAAGATTTTGCAAATCTCCAAAGTGTATATTTTTAACATCACCCTCTTCTCTAGTGATAAATTCTAAGAGGAGTTCATATCTTTAAAAGTCTTTCTATATACATAAAAAATCAAGGATTTATTACACTAATAAAGCTATATATTCTGTTTTCCATTCTTGGGCAATAGGTTCTATTGGTCTTTGAAGAAATCACATATGGCCTTGAACTAGTACCTCCATTATTGAAACATCCCATCTAAGTATCTGATCTTCATTGCAGCTTTTAAAACTTCCTCCAAATAAAATCTTAGGTTTAAAAGATTTTATCTTTTCAAGCTCAAATAATATTATTAAAGCTTGAACATTAGAATCAAGACTTATATGGTTGGATCTTCTTGCTAATGGCTCCAACCAAGGTCATACTTGGCGCTGAAATGTATCATCTTTACTTTGCTCAATTGAAGGTTGTGAAAATTGCACTGATGTGTTCAAAGCTTACATAGCAAGTGAATCTTCTGAATCTTTTTCTCTCAATGCTTGAAGGTTTGATATGGTGACTAACTTACTTCTACCACTTTATTTTATCTTAGAATAGATGATTATATACTGATGAAGGCTTTAGTTTAACTCTCCCTCTCTTATGATTACTTTTTGAATCAAATTGTCTTATTGATAGTTGATGCTGCATTATAAATATTACTTTAAAATTTGATTAATTTGTTTTGTTTTGCTATCAATTTAAAATGAAAAGTCAAAAAAATTTAATGTCCATCTTAAATATTTCAAAAAGATATTTTTAAAACTTAGATATAAATTGGGATCCTCGATTGGATACAATATCATCTAGTAGGCCATGATATCGATATATATTATTAAAGAAGAGCCTTGTTGTTTCTTTACTAAATGTAGTCTTTTTGTAAGGAATAAAATGAGCCATCTTTGTGAGTCGATCAACTACTATAATGATATTATCTGATGAATTGGATGGCGGTAGATCCATGATGAAATCCATCGAGATAAAAGACCATAACTATCTTTGAACAGACAAAGATTATAAAAGTCTTTTTCAAGCTTGAACTTATCAACATTTTTTTTGAGGCAATACTTGACATCAAGGGCCACAACATTATTAGTAGTTGTAGCACGCATCTCATTGAGGAAAGTAGAATTAATAGGTATCAATATAATAGTGGCACAAAAATAAAATTGCTCCGATTTTAATAAAGTTGCATATTGTTGATCAAATGCTACTTCTCTTATCTTTAGTATAAGATATAATTTTTCTAATAAAGCATCAAATAATCTTTATTGCTTTCCAAGTTGATAAATGATAACAAAGTTAAATTGAAATAGTGATATATTCCATCGAGCTTGGCAGTGGTTAAGAATCCAAGATGACATAAAATATTCTAAGTTCTTGTGATTTTTATGTATAGTTATAGGATGCATTATTCTTTTCAAGAAGATGATGCCATTCTTGAAAAAAATCCACAATAGCAAGAATTTTTTTATTGTGGATTTTATAATTAATTTTGATAGTTTTTTTTTTTGAAAATAAAATGCAATAGGATGGAATTTATTGTTCATATCAATTTGTGAAAGTATGGCCCTTAGTGCAAAATCCAAAGCATTAGTCTCCATGTAGAATGATTTTGTAAAACTTGGATGTACAAAGATTTGAACTATGATAAACACCATCTTGAGGTCTTAGAATACCTTCTCTGCTTAAGGCTCCCATTCTAATTTATCCTTACATGTCAATCAAGTAAGAAGAGTAGTAACTCGATAGTAATTTTTGATAAAGATCTGATAGAAATTAGCAAATTCAAGAAAACATTATACATCTCTTATAATCTTTGGAATGGCCTATTATATAATCACCTCTACCTTCTTAGAATCTATTGTCAAATCTTCAATAGCTATAATATATCCTAAAAATTCCATCTTATATTGATAAAATACACATTTCTCTGATTTGGTATAGAAACATATATCTTGCAACTTTTATATTATCAATTCAACATGCCCCTCAGATTTTTCCAAATTTTTTGAGTAGATTAAGATATCATCAAGATAAATCACCATGAATTTATCATAGTATTCTCAAAAGATGTCATTTATTAAATGCTGAAAGATAGCAGGTACATTTATTAGTGTAAAGGATATGACATTATTTTCAAAATGTCCATATCTTATCCAAAATATGGTCTTCTATTCATCTCTTTCCTTAATCCATACTAGGTTGTATGCTCCACAAAGATCTTGGCTTAGTTGAGTTATTCCAAAAGTCTTAAAATTAATGGTAGTAGATAATAATTCTTCAGCAATCTCCAATAATCAATGCACATATACAAGGAACCATCTTTTTTCTTCACAAAAAATATAGGTGCACTTGTTGAAGACTTTGAATGCCTGATGAAGTTCTTTGCAAGGTTTTTATTAATATAATCCTTCAATGCCAAAAGCTCATTTTGAAAAAGATTATAGATTGGACCAAAAGGTGGTTGCTTTTCTTTCTAAAGATCTATAGTACAATCATATAGTCAGTGCTCTAGTAATATATTAGCATTTTTTTTAAAAAAAATATCTTAAAATTTACTATATTGCTCTGAAATACTTGTTGATAAAGTCATATCTTTTTAAATTGGAATTGCATAAATAACAAATGGTGTATCTTCTTTGGCCAATCTTATAAATATACTTGCTTCAAAAAATAAAGACTTACTAATTTGTGGCTTTTTACAAATTTTTTTTATAGAAATTTCTATCAGAAATGTTATCCTATATAACTTCCAATTTATAAATGAATTATATTTTTTCAATCAAGATAGTCCAAGAATAACAAAATTTGAAGCAGTCCTAATAACATTGAATATAATTTAGCTACTATGATCTTTGAATGATACTTCTATAGGCATGGTTTCTTAGATGATATTATTAGAGGATAAGGATCATTCATTTGTTACTTCTACATAAATAGGTTTTGATTTTTGTACTAAAAGAATTTTATGAAGTTTAGTGAATGCTTCATCTATGAAATAAGCAAACGCTTCCAAATCCAAGAAGGCGATTGTTTGAAGCTTTTGAGGGCTAAAAAATAAAAAAATTATAAAATAATGAGCAAGTTGAGCAGAAAGAGAAGAACCTAAATAGTTTTGTAATGTTGGGTTGTTTAGCCACATGGTCCCTATTATGATTGAATATCATTGTTTTTTTAAATAATTAAATTCTTAGTTTTAATAATGTGTTGATTTTTTTTTTTTTTTGACAATTATTAACCTTGTGGCCTTCTTCGCCACAATACAGGTATAGATCTTCTTCCACACGACGTTTTTTTTCTCATAGACTAAGAAATTTAAAACATATTGTATTAAATTCCATGTCTTTTATTTCTGAATGTGAATTCAATATGCGTGTCAATGTAGCAAGAGTATGTCAAATTTTGTATTGTTTTGTTGAAGCCCATGAATGTTGATCTTGACAATGTTAAAATAATTAATTATCACATTTTACAAATTAGTTAATGGCTTCATTAAGCAATTGTAGATCTGGAAGCAACAATAACAAATCCTTTACATCATTTCTTAGTCCTCAATAAAATTGACTCATTAAAGCTTCTTCATCCCAATTGATGTTGTATGCTAATTGTCTAAAATTGGATGTATAGATTAATGCAAAATATGCCTCTTGATGCAATGCTCAGATCTTAGCTATTATTTAATGAGCCTTGTCATGTTCTCCAAATGCTTCCACAAATGCTTCCATAAAAACTTCAAAGTTGCTCAAAGTTGGTGATTTCTTCTCAAACAAGGAAGCAAATTATGATAATACTTACTTTGTAAGCAAGATGCCAACCAAACCAACCCGTGATTCTTTTGTTGAATAAATATTAAGTTGTATAACCGTTATTAATTGAATTTGGTTGACAAACCCTTGAAACTTTGAATATGTACCATCATATTTTTCTAGAAGACTAACTTAAGACTTTATATTGTTGAACAAATAGATTTTTTTGTCATAATATAGATAGGATTGCATCTTCAAGCGCAAGAATTAGAGGTGGATACAATCTAGATTGTGGCACTCCAGATGTTGTATTATTATGAAGTTTTGTAATAATTCTTTTATTCTCTATAATCCTAACAGATAAGATAATAAGATTATTTATAACGGCATCTAACTTGGACTCAAAAGATTAAATTATACAAATATCTTAACCTCCATTCATTCTAAAAAGAAGAAGAAATGAATCTATAAGAAGATAATATTGATTTAGAAGAAGATAATCCGCAATCTCTAAAATACCTTAAGACCTTCAAAGAGAGGGGTGATCCACTTTCTCAGAAGAAGGACAAAGTTTTAATATTGTGATGAAAAAAATATTAGTTTAGAGGAGGATAATTTACAACCTCTAAATCGTTGGTATACCTTCAAGTAGAAGGGTAATCCACTATCTAACAAAAAGGATCCAACTTTGATATTGAAAATGAAGTCAATCTTGACAAACTATCAAGGACATAAGAATACTAAGTAAGAAACTTGAATTAGAATAAGACTTCAAGAAGAAATCCAATAAGAACTTGAATTAACCAGATGGGTATATGAATAACACCAAGAGAGGTGAGCTAGAATTCTAAAAGATGCATTGTCAAGATTAAAGAAGACTTTAGTCTCGACTCTTATATATACTCTTGTCTAAGATGCTTCTTAAGCAACTTCCATCAAACTGAGGAGCTTCTTCAGTAGCTTCTACCAATTGGAAAGCTTTTCAAATCCCTTCTACCAACTTGGAAGCTTCTTGAGCTCCTTCCACTAATTGGAAAGCTTCTCGAGCTACTTTCACCAACTGGGAAACTCCTCAACTAACTTTCACTAATTCAAGAACCTTTAGAATGTTCTAGAAGGTTCTATGAACTTCTAGAATGTTCTAAAAGATTTTGTGAATCTCTCAAGCATATATCCCTAATAGATACCAAACCAAATGTATGATATATAACAAGCATTATATATTCTAGTAGGATTATTTAAATATTTATAAACTTTATTGTGTTTATATAGGAGAATGGATTTAAAATTCTTTAAAGAATTTAAAATAATTATAAGAGAAAAAACTTTGAAATTAGATATTGAAGACATTGTAGAAATACATGGATAAATTTTTAATACTAATCAATGTATTAATTTGATGGATATTTTTTAAAAAAGCATGAAAGAAGTCAATTATATTATTGGATCTTATTGTAAAGACTTAAAACCATTATTAGATGATTTTTTTAAAATTATTGTAAAATCAATGCAAGTAATAAAGAATTATTTAGGAGATTGGCAAAAAATGGTTTTAATATATAAACTAATAACTTTGTACGTCTATTAATCTAAATATTGTATGCATTTGAATTAAATACATCAACCAAATATATTATAAATCTAATATTTTATTTATTATTTTCTCAATCATCCTTAAATAGGTCTATTTTGTCTAATTATTATAATTTTTTTGATAAAACTTAGTCCTAATCATAACATAGCATTTAACCTAATGCTTATTATAAATAAATTTTGAACGTATTTCAATCCTAATCTAATTGTTTTTTAAATCTTAAACCTCCTATATAAAATACATTTGTATATCTCATTTTATTTATCTAAATAATGAGATATTTTTAAAAAATTGATAATTTATCTTTGATTTAAAATCTTCAATTTTATTTTTATATAAATATTTATCTAATTATGACTAAATTTTATATTTAATACTAAAAAAGATTATTATACAATATTAACTTAAGCATATATCTTAATAATTTAATCATTATTAAATTTAATTTATATTCAATAATAACTTTTAATACTTTTTAAATATGGTATTACATGTAATTATAATTCAATATGTCAAATAAATTGCAAGTTCTTATCTATTCTTTCAATTATCATTTATTCAATTAATTTTATTTTAAATCTAGTTCATCTAATCTTAATACACAAAAAATAACAAATCTCAAAGCTTAACAAATCTTGAGCAAATCTAATAGATCATATGCCTAAACAAACTCTTAATTCTAATAAATTCTAATATTATAAAAATTAAATCTTAAAAAGTCCTAAGATAACAATTATAAATTCTAATCTTTTAAAAAAACTTATAAATTATAATTCTAATATTAATTACTTGATTAAAATGATTATAATAATTAATGAATAAAATAAAGCAACCAAAATTATAAACAAGTTTATGTTATCAACTCAAATTAAAATAAAAATTTATAATTTATTTACTTAAATTCTTAGCTAATCTAATACTTCACCTTATTGATTTGGATACAAGAGCCTCAACTTCAAAACATCTCTAATATAATAGCCACTCAAATCTCCTTACCATTCTAATTGCTAGGTAGTGAATCACTTGTTATTTGAATATTGCCAAAAATTTGTCTCAATTCTAATTACAATGATCCTAATCTTGTTAGGAAACTAACATTAATTGGCTCTTACTTAAGAAATTCCACCCTAAAATTCACCAATTTGAGAGATTGAATGAAGAAATTTGAGGGCCTCCAATAATGATCATATTTACAACCAATGGCATATTGTAATTATTTTAGGCACTTCTATAAAATCCTATCAAGGCTCTGACATTCAAATCAAGGATTCAAAAGGTAGTAAGTTCATGTAGCAATTCATAATATTCTAATTATAATATTCAACTTATATAATGTGTGGATTTAATATTGATCAAACAAGTCCATTTGTATTTTAATTAGAATATTGTGTGTCGGGGCTTTCTAACAACTTAAGAATCATTGCTATCCTCTTATCTAGATTTTAAAAGATTCTTAAATCATTATTCATTCCTTGCCTACCACCTACTTAATCTTATAATCTTGCGCCAACAAAAAATCAAAAAAAATTTAGAAAGAGCTTCGTTCTCCTCATCTTCTTAGATTTGCTATCTCTCTACATACTTACAAAAAATCTCTTATCTAAAAATAAATCCTCTCTTATTATTATGGAGGTTGACACTCTTATTGTCAATCCTTACTTTATTATCACTATTGAGCCCTTGCTGTTGTTGTCATCCTCTTTATATTGTAAATTTATTCTAAAATTTACTAATCCAAGAAACTAATCTAAAAAAATCCAAGGGCCTCTAACAATGATTTAACTCATAATAATCAATAGTATATTTTAATTATATTAGGCAATTCTCATTAAGGCTCTTAAAAACAATTAATAATATTTATATCAAGGGTTTAGACAATAAGCTCATATAACAATTCACTATATTCAAATTATAAGATTCAATGCTAATCTAGTGAGTCTATTCATAATACAACGTGAATTATGTATAACAAGACTTATGAACAATATAAAAATCATTGCTACTATTTTCGTGTGACATGATTTTTAATCTAGGAATATACTAGGTACTTAGCTATAGAAAATTTACTTATAACTTATTAACAAGATTCTAATAAATGATTTATTTTTAATAAGAAGAACAAATAAATATAATAATATTATTAAAAAGATATTATACTGTTAAAAAATCTCTTATATTTAAGTAAATTTACATATAAAGATTTTCTATGGTATGTAAAAAATCCTTAATATCCTTTTTTATATAAAATCTTAACTAACCAATTGTTGATAAGTTAGATTTTTACTAATTTCAAAGAAAATCTATAATCTCCTTTCAAAATCTCATTTTTATATCAAAATTTTATTATAGCTCTATATATCTATCTTTTCACCTCTATAAAACCTTGGCTTTTAAAAAACCATTTTAGTTTTTACAAAATGCTCAAATTATAGCAAAATCCTTCAATACTTCATTCACCTACAAAAGATTGATTTCTTCTTAAATTTTAGAATCTAATAACTCTTGATTTAGCTATTTAATTTTTATCAAAACTCTTTAAAATGTAGCTTATATCTTTAAGCTTCACCATAAGAAAATTCAACTATAAATTTGCTTTTAAACGTTTGTTATCTCAAAAATCCTAGCAGATGCTTAAAACCCTAGTTTATAGACATCTAAGTACTATTTTCTTTATATCTCAAAAATCCAAAAAAAATTATATACAAATATTTTTTGGTATTTGGATTAACATAAAAATATACACTTTTAAAAATTTTGAATTAAAACCTTATCAAATTGCTTAAGATATAGCTCAAAATATAACTATTAATTAAATAAGTTACTTACTCTCTTTAGATTATAAGTATTGACTTCAATTTCTAATATCTCTTTTATTCTAGCTTTGAATTTATTAAGCTGTATATATAAAGTGTAGCCAAGAAAGTGTTCTTTCTAACTCCAATTGCTAATTCTTTATTACTTTCTATACGCATGAGTTATATTCCAAAGAGTGACAATAGATACAAATTTGATACTTTAATTTTAAGTGACTATATCTCTATCATAGAAACTCTAAATTACTCAATTTTTATATGTTGTTCTCGTTTGTCTCACTTACTCTACCAATACTGCCTAGAGTAAATCTGTAAAGGGGGATTCGAATACAAGGAGAGACTATCCGCATTGAGTTAAATTGTTAGGGTCACATAACTAACTACCTACTGAACATTAGAGTCCAATGCACACATACATGCTTTTTTCTAAAATACTGCTGTCCACTCTATTGGTTCTGCTATTTCGCAATTAAAGATACTTTGTGACACACTCCTCTACCAATACTCCTACTGTAATCTTCTATCTTCTTCCAAATTCATAATAACAATTGGCAATGTTACATCATTTCCACAAACTGCATACACCCGCTTCTTTCTTCAATCATTGGAAATAATTCTTCACCTACAACGTCTCTCGAAACAAATTGTTACTCCAATATTCTCCACTGCTCAACTTTCCCAATCAATACGACATGACACTCACATCCACAACCAAACTTCATTGACATAGCCGGTCTTCAACCTCCAATTCACCGCAAAGAACTTCACGTAACAAACAATCATAATTTCTTACTCATCCACATATATATAAATTTTCCGTTTTATTATTGTACTTCATCATTGACATGGTATAATCCTTTGGAATAGAATTCGGATCTTCCGCTATAGTCTAACAAAAGAAAGGAGAGAGAGGTAGCACCAAGCTTATCCCGACTCAGGACTATCATAGTCTGGCCCCGACTCCCCCGTACCAAATCGATTTATACTTGCCCCGTCTATGTTAACTGCTTCACAATCGATGATAATTACTTTTCTTAACTTCCTCATCCATTCTGCCTTCTAAACTGGCCATTCATTGGCTTCCTGCCTATTCATAATCCTACAAACTATGTATTGTAAATCTTAAAATTCCTACCCATTCTACATTGTACCAAAACCATAGCCAAAAAATTCAACTTATTGATCCTAATCTTTGGTGTTTAAATGCTTTAAAAAAAAATCCCTAATTCCTAATAAGATCTCAAGTAGTCTCCTTGAAGTCTATTGGATATGACTTTCGGCCAATAGAAATAGAGATTTTTATCATCTATCTCCATTCATCCACATAGATGGTCTAATTATTCTTTTTTATATTAAAAATCCCTTTCTAATCCTTTTTCTAATAAGATATACATAATATATGTTCTAAACACTAAATAAAAGAAATAAAATAAGATTTCAAGGATCACCAATATCTAATAAAGATGACTCAAAATATATAAAAGTTATTATCAATATAAAATCAACTTCAAAAGTCACTATCAAAAAAAAAAATAAGGTTGTATAAACCTCAATAATAGCTTTTTTTTAAAATGGACTCTTTTTAAAGTAAAAATCTAATTACATTTTATAATCAATAAAAATCCACTAATATGATTCTTACTTAGTTGCATAATAAATTATATATATATATAATATATTTACATGGTAGCCAAATTATAGTACAACATCATTCTTTACTAGATCTCAAAAGATTCTTAAGTCAATTCTTAATCCTTGCTTATTATTCAATCAATCTTGTACACTACTGATACATGTTGATCTTGTACCAACAGAGAATCAAAAAACTTCAAAAGAGGCTTTGCTCTCTTCTTTTTGTTAGATTTGCTACCTCTCCACCTACTCACTAAAAAATCTCTTATCCATAAATAAGTCCCTTCTTGCTACTACAAAGGTTGAAATCCCTATTGCCGAGTGTCACTTTGTATTATTAACATTATGCCTTTCGTTGTTGTAGTCATCCTTTCATAATATATCATCAATTTTGCACGTTTGCTTAGATGTATTGTTGAGCTTTCTACTTATGAGATTTTAAAGGTTTTGTGGCTGATGCCTCTTTAGAGCTCATGCCTTGCATCTTGTTTGTCTCTACTTCCATGGCATTTATCCTCATGTCACTTCTTTTTCTCTCTCTAGCCAATTCTCATACCCTTTCAGACTTCTCTTTATACTTCCTACTTCACTTGGAAGATCTCTCTTTGTGGATTTAATCTTGATCTGTGCAATTGTGAATAACATGGACTTCCAAATTAGGTGCATTAAGTCCATTATTGGAACCTCCTTTTCATCCAATAGATGAATAAAAGACAATTGATTATCTATCATCTTGTTGGTGATGGATACAAAATTAACTTGTAGATGAAAGACTTGGTGACCCATTTGTCTCAAGGCTACAATTGAGTTGGCCTTTGGAGGTGGCTTTGATTTGGGATATTGCTGGATGAATGCAAAGCTGATCTATGATGAAAGACTAAATGACTTGTTCATCAAAAGACTATAATTAAAGAGATTATAAATACACATAAATATGAAAATTTAGCCTAATAAATAATCCACATTGCAAATTCTGTTTAATTTGATCTGAGATGTAAGATTTGGATAAATTCAAGATTGAAGCTCAATGAAAATTATACTAAATTGATGCATTTTTGTAACTTAGTTGTAATACAACAAATCTTTGGAAAAAAAAAATTTTGGATTCTTAAAAAGATGTGTCTTGTTCTTTCTATAATGATTACTAATATGAGATATTATTTGAAGTGAAATAAATATTGACTAAATTCCAACCATCTTTATTATTATAAGACCAATCTTAAAGTTCTACAAGAAATTCAACAACATAGAAGGTTTTACACAGTAGCTGAGTAAAAAGCTGAACCTAATTTGTCATTCATGTTTCTAGAACTTGCTACAATTAGTTGTGTGGTCAAGAAACATGGTTGCCTTCAACACAACACAAGCGTGGTGTGTTGGGATTTCAAGTGAGATAAGAACGTGGACGCTGTCTACACAAAGTGAGGGTTGTTGTGATGGCAAGAACAAGACAGCTTAGGTGGCTTGCTTTTGAGGAGAGACACGATCTTCGTGCAAATTGTTATCCACCAGTGTGTGTGCCACACCCGCGCTTTGTGTGCAACATGCATTGGCATTTTGAGGGGTAAGGGGCTGTGGTGGGTTGCAGCATGGACCCGCTGCTGTGAGGTGTGCATGGCTGCTGAGAAAATAATTATAACCGGTTCTCGTAGCAATCTTATCAAGCGTCGGAGGAGTTTGGAGAGCGAGGGTATCTGGTCTAGTGGTATGATTCTTGCTTAGGGTGCAAGAGGTCGGGAGTTCGATTCTCCCGATACCCCACGATGGAGCCGCCTTTTTCTTCCCGCCGCGACGCTCTTTTGCACGACCCGCCTCTCATGCACCCGCTGCCCGAGTCTTACACCACTCCTGCTCATCGTGGAGCACAATTCCCTTCCACCGCGCATCTCCTTTCCAAGCTGCTCAATCGCCGCAGCCACAGCTCCTGCCACGCATCATGTCATCTTCCGCGACCGCCCTCCCTCTTCACCTCCAATTTTGTTGCTTCCTGCAGTTGCTGCTGCTGCTGCTGCACACAGCACAGACGCCCGCACATTCTGCGTGCGCGGCACCCACAATGTTGCGTGGGAACCACCACCCCGACTGCACTCAAGGTCACTGGATGGCACTTTGCTGGGCTCCTCCACAAGGACGTTTTGCAGTGCGGACGGGCACGTGTTCCCCAGACTCTGCGAAGTCAGCAGTGTCGAAATCACTTCCTAGTTCAGGCCTCGCTTAGCGACTTGCCTTGTTCACCATCGCGGAGCTGATGTTCGGATTCTCCGACTCTTGCTTGCCCGGGTGTCCGCACGTGGCCCTTGAGCACGTCCGGTGTCTCTCCCGGCGAACTTTCCTTCGTAGCGTTTTTTTGGGCGTGGTGCGTGCGAGGAGACAATTGTCGAGGAAGTTTGTGGTGCCAGTGCATGGCTTGAGTGAGTTGATAACGTTCTGGGATTCAACTACCGATTACTAACTTGTTTTAGGACCACATTTGTCAAGGGTGTTCTTTCTATTAAAATTTAATCACATCATAGAAATCTTTTTGCAAGCTATTTTTTTATTTTTTTATTTGATGGTTTATCTCTCTTTTATTGATTTGGAAATATGTTAAAACTTTTAATTGTGTTTAGGACTTAGCATATTTGGAATGCATTTTTGGTATTTAAATTTACTCCAAACAATTATCTTCTAAAATGCTAAACTATGCTAGTTGAAAATCTAGAGGTTTATTTTTATTTCTTACTAATCAAAATAAGTTTACTTTGCAATTTGTATCAAAGCCTCTGTTACCTTTATAAATTGTTCACTGTGTTTATTTTTTTTAATTTTTAAAGTTTTATAATGTTTCTTGATATATATTTGTTAATTTGTTAAATATTGACTATTCATCTTATTAAAATAAATATATATGTATATATATATATATATATATATATAATTAATATAAAATAGAATAGATTCTTGAACATTTTTTTCTTCTATTATATCAATTTATCATTAATAATTGTCAATGATTTTGATAGATTTATTAAATTTATTTTGAAAAAAAATCTACTCATTTGCAAGTCTTTTAGATGGGTACCAAATATGTTTATTAATATCATATATAGACTAATGTGCAAGGCATTTTAAATTATTTTGGCTTTGCAATAAGTTCAAGATTTCTTCTATATTAAATTCTTAACTATTATCATTTTTAATAAGAGATGGTGGTATTTTCTTCATTTTTTAATATGTTATTACTATTAGAAGATATAATATGAGAAACATAAAAATTATAATAAATGTTCATAAGTTCTAGTAATTGCAACCAATATGAAATTAATTCTAAGCCTTTAATTCTTTAACTTGTTACAAAGCCAATTGGTCTTGATTTTACAACAAAGTAACACATCTTATTATCAACTTTAAAATTGGTCTTTTGTTATTCTTAAGTATCTTTTAGTTGTATCTTTATTATTGTGTGAAATTTCAATATTTTATTCTTTTAAAATCTTTAATTGATAGGTTATTAATATATAAATATTTAAAAGTATAAAACTTTAAATAATAACTGAAATTGGCAAAAAATAATGTTTGCTTTATAGACAAATATATTGTATCATAATATTAAAAAATTGCTACTAGTATAAGAGCTGTCTAATTTTTTTTGTTAATAATTAATAACACATTAAAAATATTATTACAATAATTGAACCACATATTCAATTAATTTAGTAATATTTGGTATAAAATTAAAGACATCTTGATATTATATAAAATATTTAATGAACATGCTTTAAAATATTAATATAAATTAGAATCTTCAATTAAATATTATATTATTTTGAATTTTTTATTAATAAAATAGATATTTCTTAATATTTAAATATATATTTCTTTATTTAAAATATCTTATTATATAAGATTATATTTAGATTTAGAATTTAAAATATAATATTTTAAATAGATAATCTATTATTATAAAGATAAAATTATTTAAAATTGAAGTTAGAAGATTTATAATAAATTTTAGTAAAATAAATGAACATATTTGTTTATAAGTACTTAAAAATTAAAGGAATCTATATGAGCAATGACATAGAATCTTTAATTTAGAATAAATATCAAAAGATTGTACAAATGCTTTAACAATATTTTATTATTGAAGCTATTAGAATTTCTTGAAATAAGTTCCAAAGTATTTTTATATCTAAAATATCTTGCTATTAAAAAATTATATAATGATTAAAAGGCATATAATTATATTGAATTTGTTAAAGCATATAGATATTCTTTAAAATAAAAAAAAATATTGATTTTAAAATTAAATTTACTTAAATCAATATAAATATCATTTTTTACTTAAATAATAAGAAGGTTTATATATATACTTAAATTAAATTTATTAAAAATATAAAATCAATTAAAATTATTGATTATATAGTTCAAAAATATTATTACTTTGATTTCAAAAAAATAATTAGTTAATACTTATATGTAACATTTTTTTTTTTTTTTAGAAAAAAATAGAAGTGTCTAAATAAGATATGTAATTTTAAATATAAATTATAACAAAGACATGCTCCAATATATCTAGAAGAGATTTAAGACACCTATTACTATGAAATACTTGAAATTCTTATAACAAATATAAATTGTGAATAAATAAATAGAGGTTTTAGATGATTATGTTTTTTTAAAAATAATTGCATAATAATAAAGAATGCTTTCTTGTCAAATTTATTATTAATATTAGTTACAAAAAAAAAGAAAAAAAAAAAGAAAAAAAAGAAGAAAAGATAAAGTATGTATTTGCATTAATTTGTGATTAGATCTCATCTAATGCACAATTTGATGCATCTATCTCTATAAAATATTTTTTAAAAAAAATCTAACAACATCAAAAAAAAATTATGATAAAAATTATTTTTAAACTTAAAATTTTTGTTTTTTTATATTTTTTTCAGTTTATTTTTAAAAAAAATTAACTATATCAAAAAAATATGTTAAAAGAATTTTTTTGATAAATATTATATAAAATCATTAAACAATATCTAAAGTAACTTTTAATTTTTTATTTAATAAAATAAAGTAACTTATAATGATTTATAATTTATAAAATCTATATACATATTTTTATTTTAAATTATATATCTAAAAAATACTTAAATTAAATTAAATTATATATATATATATATATATATATATATTTTTAAAAAAATTATTTTAAATTATAATCCTATAATTTTGTACTTTTATAATACAAAGAAAATATATTCTTCATACTCTTAATTATACTTGAAACAAATAGGAATGTTTTTCAATTAGAAATTGAAAAAATTATCTAAATTTTAAAAAATTCATCGTGTATAAATTGCTATAAATTAATTAATATATTTGTATATCTAAAAAATATGAATTTATATTCAAAAGAGCCATATTTAATGTAAATTATAATATTTCATATTCATATGATATTTTGAAGAAGTTAATTGTATAGATTTAAATAGAGATTTTAGAAATATTTTTATTACGACCTCAAAAAGTGACAATTTTTGAGATGTATTGATCTTTATTTTAGATTATATATATTATATGTATCATTAAAAATATTGATTTTATACCTACACTCTATATAATAATAGAGTTGTATGAGTAAAAAATAATACATTGTTGTATTATAATATGATTATTGAATAAAAGAATAAATGAAGACCAATATATAAAAAACTTAGTTGAAATATTAGTAAAAAATTTCTTTAAAAATCATAGGTAATAGATAGGAGAAAGTAGAAATTTTAATGTTTATGCTGGCACTTTTATTAAAAATACTTCTACTGAATTTGTATGGCCTTAAATAAAAAAGACATAATTGAATAGACATAAAACTATTATAAACACCTTTAAGTAGAAGTTAAAAGTGGTTTTCAGCAAAAATTATCTAAAAAAAAAGTTGGATTAATATCCAAGGAGGATTGTTTGTGAAATAGGATCAAAATCAAATTCCAATGTATAAAATTAGGCAATCATAGCAAATGTAGAATTTTTTTTGATTGGAAAGTGAGATTAGAGAGGAGACTTTAGGAAGGTCTTATAAGTATTAAAATTGTGGAAATTAGATTTGTATTGACTTTGTAAGAGCTAATCAAAGATAGGATTTTATTTTGATAATACTATTTTTAAATAATAAATTAAGATCTGTATTTTTAAAAATATTGTAAACTCTATAATAGATCTTTAATTAAATCTATGCATGTACTTTTGTTAAGTGTGTGTCTTAAATTTTAATTTAGATAATTGATTAGATTTAAGGTTATCAAAATTTAAGTGCATTATAGTATGTGTAGTTGATAGTTTGAGTAAAAAATAACAATTGAAAGAGGAGATCTTACTAGTGGGAGTTTATCTTCAAAGTTAGAGAAAGAAGTCACTCAACATCTAGGAGATTTTTTGGTTTTTTTTTTTTTTTTGATAAATTCAAATCTTTTTAAATTTTTTAAGCTTATTGTTAATTTGAAAAATAAAAAGAATAAATTTTTTGAAACAAAATCAACTATTAACTTATAGTTGCTTCAATTTCAAAACTCTATATTTTTTGAAGCAACTAAAAAATTATAGCATTTTGAAATTGATGTTTAATACTTAAAAATTTATTAAAATTTGATAGAATTTAATTAAGGTTAATTAAGAATTGATAGGATTTGATAGAATTTGATTAAGATTAATTAAGATTTGATAAGATTTTATAGAATTTGATTAAGATTAATTAAGATTTGATAGGATTTGATAGAATTTGATTACAATACATTTAAATTTTTTTAGAATTAGATAGGATTTGCTTAGAATTTATTTAGAATTTATGTAGGATTTGATAAGATTTGATAGGATTTATTTAAGATTTATTTATAATCAATTAGGATATTTTTAGAATTTTTTAGAAATATTTAGGATTTATTTAAGATATGTTAAGATTTTCTTTAGAATTTTTTTAGATGTTATTTTGAATTTTTTAAAGATATATTTAGGATTTTTTAAATATTATTTAAAATTTATTTAGAATTTATTTAAAATTTGATTAGAATTTTTTTGGATGTACCTAGAGTTTTTTTAGGATTTATTAGGATGTACTTAAGATTTCTTGAAATTTGTTTAGGATTTGTTTAAGACTTTATTCAGATTTTTTAAAAATTTTAATTTTTTTTTAAGTTGTTTGTAATTTCTTGGATTTATAATTTAAATTTGATAGAATTTAGAGTTAAATAAATTTAGGATTTCTATGAGGATCAAGATTCTTAAGATAAATATTTCTAAATACTGTATTTATTTTTAGATTATAAGAAGAACTTTAGGATTTAGATAAATTCCTTTCACAATTAGATGTCTGGTGTATTTTTAAGCTAGAATTTATATAACATAAAAATATTATATAAAATTATAAGAATTGATATAATTTGTATTAAATTTTTTGATAAAATTGTAAGAACATTGATTGATATTTGATAAATTTATTATTTATGGAAGAATTTAATTTCTCTAGATACATTAAACTTTGTTGATTATAAATAGATAGTTTTTAAAATTTCTATTGAAACTTATGTAGTAATAAAGAATAAGAGAATTAGAATTATATATAAACTTATAGGAGATACTATTATAAGTTAAAATTTTATTATATCTAATTAAAAAAAAAAAATCAATGAATATGACCTAATTGTTATATGCACAATTAAATCATATGAATAAGCAAGGACTTATAGAATTTCACAAGTGCCAATTCTTAAAAGAAATAAACTCTTACAAGGTAGATTTTAATAAATAATACAAATTTAAAAAGGATTGTAAAGTAAATTTTGATATTATTATTTATTATACTAAAGGTATATAATAATATATCAAGATGTATAAAGACTTTTTTCAATTGCTTCAAAAGCTAAAATAATATATTATATTTTTTATAGATAATTATTTAATAAAAGTATGGATATATATGATGAAGAAAAAATTATAAGACTTTTTAAATTTTAAAAAATAAAACAAAATAAAATAAAATATTATAAAAATATATTATAAAAATAAAATATTTAAAATTTTAAAATAAAAGAGAGCATAAATAAATAAAAATTGATGAATTTTATAAAGATAACAGATTTTTTTATCAATAATCTAATAGTTAATTAATAAAATATAATAGCAAAAAATTAAGTTATATATTATTGGAAAAATTACAAAGTTTATTAAATAAAATCTAGCTTGTATGACTATATTTTACTTGTATTGTATGTTAATGGCATATTGGTTATAATAAGAAAATAATAGTAATAATAATAATAATCTAATATGGATAAATTAAGGATGATATTGAATTAAGAATTTGATATAAAATATCTAGGATGTACTAAGAAAATTTTAGATATTGATATTCTAAGAGATAAAAAAGAATATGAACTTTAGATATTATAGAGAAGATATATTCAAAAAGTAGTGATGTATTTTGGCATAGGATAAAAAATAAAAAATAAAAAATAAAAATCAATAAATATTCTTTTAATATCTTATTTTAGACTATCTTTAATATAATATCTTTAGCAATGAAGATGAAATAAAAAACATATCTAATATTCTATACACAAGTATAATGGACAATCTTATAGATATATATAATTGTGTATATCATACTAGATATCTTATATATTATAAATATAATTAATAGATATATAGAAAATTTAGAAAATAAATATTAGAAAGCAATGAAGTAGATATTTTACTATGTGAAAGACATTGTAAATATTTGCATTATATTTGATACAAAATATGAAAGAAGAAGAAGCATCATAAGATTTGTTGATATTGATTTTGTTGGAGACTTCAATAAAAAAAGTTTTTTTATATATTATATGTTAATAATTGTTGGCGGATCTTTAATTTAGAAGTCTATTTTTTAATCTAATAAAATCTTTTTAACAATTGAATTGAAGTATATAGATGTTAATAAAGCAAGTAAAAAAAATAATTAAAAAGACTTGTTATGTCACGGACACAAATTATAGACTTGAAGTCTAAACAAGAAGTTCAAGAAGAACTGGCAGGAACTGGATTAATCAGATGAGTACAAAAACAACACCAGAGAGGTGAGCTAGAGCTCCAAGAGATATGTCGAGATTGAAGAACTCTTCTCCTCGACTAATATATATTTACCTAGGAAGCTTCTCGCCATTTCCTCCAACTAGGGAGCTCAAGTAACTTCCACATTATTCAAAGTGCTTCTCAAGCAGCTTTTATCAACTAGGGAGCTTCTCAAGTAACTTCTACTAACTAAGAAGCTTCTCAAGCAACTTCTACCAATTAGAAAGATATTAGAAGGCTCTGGAAGGTTCTAGAGAGTTCTAGAAAACTTTTAGAATATTCTAGAAGGTTCTAACAAATATGTCCTTGACATCACCTACTCCTCTAGCTTCGAGGTCTCAGAGGAGCCATTTGAGATGTATATTCACAAACATAGGAAATCAAAATTTTTTCGATAGTCTTCGCAATATATCGTACCAAGGTTCATAAGGCAGATGATTCATGGGTCCTTGTAGCCACCGATAATGACCAATACCTTCTACTTGAGACCATGCTTGAACTTTTATATCTTCATTGTGGAAACGACCTGAAAATATCGCTTTGCCACTACTTGCATGAGCTGGTTCAACTTCAAAGACAATTACAAGTGACCTGCTGCTTGGTATTCTTCGACGTCTTCTTAGCTCTTCTAATTCTTCATCTCGAGGTTGACGTCATGAGCTACTTGGTTGAGATGGTACCACTAGTACAGTATCTACATTCTCACTAGCCATATCTAAATACACCTTGGTATTAGTTATCTTGATACTACGAAATACAACAAGTTATGTTTTGATGAGACCTGGATCTCTTCTTTATTCATTTCTCTAATGAAGGCTTCATCTTCACGCTTTGTTAATGACCAGCTTTTGGTTTATTAGGATATCATCGATGGAATTCCTGTACCTTTTGAGATGCATTGACAAGATTTTTGGCCGGTTCCCATGTTCTTTCATTAATATCGTAGCCGCTCCAATGCACAAAGTACTCTAATTTATTCCATCTTCGCCGTGAATCTAATATCCTTTCCACCTCATATTCTTCGTTGTTTTCAATTTCTATACTAGGTGGCGGACATTGCACTCTTCCAGGAAAGGACGATTTTTGATAAGGCTCTAACAAAGAAACATGAAAGACAGGGTGTACCTTCATAGCAGTTGGTAACTCTAAGCGGTACGCCACAGGATTGATCTGCTTCTAGATAACAAATGGTCTCAATCTTTGGTAGTCCAACTTATCATATGGCCGCTTGGTCTTGATATTCTGTCGAAGCAGCCATATTTTATCTCTAATTTTGAAATTAGGTGCCTGATTCCGAAATTTATCCGTGGATTCTTTGTAAGACTCTTGGGCAATTTGCAATTGAAGCTTCAATGTGGTTTGAAGCTCCGATAGCTGCTGCACCAATCCTTCAGCTGCTAGGTTGTTATTCGCTGATAGACTCAATAGATCAAGCTTCGGATGGTACCCATAGTTAGAAAAGAATGGTGTTTTTTGAGTCGACCCATGAAAGGTGTTGTTATATGAAAACTTGGCTAGCGATAGATATGCAGTCCAATCATCTTGCTGATAGTTGATGCTGCATCATAAATACTGTTCCAAAATTTGATTCACTCGTTCCGTTTGGCCGTCAATTTGAGGATGGAATGTCGAAGAAAGCTTGATGTCCACCTTTAATATTTTAAAAAACGATCTCTAAAACTTTGATACAAATTGGATTCCTCGATCCGACACGATATCATCTGGTAGACCATGATATCGATACACATTATCAAAGAAGAGCCTTGCTGTATCTTCGCTTGACGATGTCTTCTTGCAAAGGATAAAATGTGCCATCTTCGTAAGTCGATCCACCACAACAAAGATGCTGTCAAATGAATTTGATGGCGGCAGATCTGTAATAAAGTCCATGGAAAGTGAAGACCATGGACGACACGGAATAGGCAATGGCTGTAGAAGTCCATAAGGGCGATGTCGAGGGTTCTTGGATCTTGAAGAAATGTCACAAGAGAGGACGAAATCCTTCACATCCTTCCACATTTGGGGCCACCAGAAATCTCGGGAAATAAGTCCCAAGGTCTTACTGAATCCGAAACGTCCTCCAGCTGGAAAATCATGATGAGATTGAAGGACTCGAAGTCGTATTGGCCCTTTTGGGATATACAATCGCTCCTCAAAGTATAAGAAATCTCCTTCAACCTTGAACTTATCATCATTGATACGTTGCTTAATATCAAGGACTATTGAATCTTCAATGGTCGTAGCACGTACCTGGTTGAGGAAGTCAGCATCAATTGGCACCACAGCAGCACAAATCCTGAATTGCTCTGGCTTTAACAATGTCGTACATTGTTGATCAAGTGCTGCTTCTCCAATCTTCGGTGCAAGATATGATCTTCTTGATAAGGCATTGGATAGTCCTTGCTGCTTTCCAGGCCGATAAGTAATAACGAAGTCAAATCTAGATAGCGACATATTCTATCAAGCTTGACG